>JAEIIL010020492.1:0-13371 GCA_018905715.1 Drosophila lini
ATACGACTAGTGAACATGCTCTCCATATTTTTTTCACCTCTAATATAAAATTAGTTAGCTATATTATTAGTTAATTCTTTAAATTACCATTTGTTTATATTAACTAATATATTAATTTATTTGCAAACTCGATTTGTTTTTAATTAAGCCCAAGAGTATGCTTGCTCTAATTAAATTCATACTAACATTTTCCCTTGGCCGTTCAATGTCACGGCTTCCCAGCGATTGAGTTAGGAAGCTCTGGCAGCAACAACTATGCGGCTTTTAGCTCAACAACTGACGGCCAACAGACTAGACCTGGCCAAGTCCGGCGCCTGTGCCGAGCCCACAGTGAAACGTGGTGTATGAGAATATAAAAAAATTAAATTATAAGACGAATAATAAGATTAATAATACAAATATTTAATGTTTAATTTAATAAATTAAAAAAAACTTGTTTTCTCACATGAATTTTATAAATTATTTATAATTTTTGTGTTCCATTTAAAAGCTGCAACCTGAGCATATTTTAGTTTCAAGTAAAAAGTTTTACTTCTTTATATTTATATTAATTTATGATTTATTTATATTAATATTAATTAAATTATATTAATTGCAGCTAAAAATCTGTAAGAAAATCAAAGACAAGCACTGTACTCCACCAATATGCGTGTGAGAATTCTCTCCCTTAAAGTCAGGCATAGTGAGAGCGGGAGCGAGCATAGCTTGCGCCAAATAACAGTAAACAAAGCCCAGCTGCTGCTGCCGACGTCGCTGCCCACAGCCGCTGCGTCGGTAACTCGCGGCCTGAACCAGAACCAAAAACTCAGTTGTTAACTGGGCGCCAAGGCGAACTGGAGCAGCGAAAGCAAAGCGCGGGAGCCGAAAAAAGTTCCTCTGCAGCCCCCAAAAGCAACGGTGAAGCGTGCTGCCAGCGACAGAGAGACGGAGAGAGCTTCAATTGGGGAGAGTGCGGAGAGAGTACTGAAAGAGAGCTGAAAGCGTGGCAATAGATTTGCCATTTCCCGCACAGAATTATCTCCCTGTGTCCGCTCAGTGCTAAAGTTGTCGTCGTGCTGCGAAGCTCGTGTGGGCAAGGCAAGGCCGCCGTTCATCGAGATACGCCCACCCATCGCCGCCGTCGCCGTTTTGCCGCCCACTGTCGCCCCCTTGGCCACGCCTCCCGCCCAGCAGCTGTGAGAGAGTAAAGTGCGTGCCGCCGTCGCCGCCGGTTGTAAAAATCTCGCAGGACATCGCAGGCCCCGCAATATATACAAGTTTTGTATATACTTTTTGCATATTACGCCACGAAATCGAACGGAAAAACGAAACAGTTGAGTGGCGCGTAAATATTGCGGTAAATTTCGAGTATTTCCAGTGTCGAGCCAGGCAATTTGCCTTTTGTTGTAATTGCCGTTTCAATTCAGAATCCAAATCCAAATCCAAATCCAAAACCAAAACCAACACGAAAACCTCCCCCCGAAAGAGTCCCAATCTCCCTAGTCCGCACCCCGCGCGTATCAGCGAAGCGCCAGCGCGTGTTATCAGCAAACGAAACGCGACAAAAACACAGAACCCGCAAAAACACAAAAAGCTAAAAAGAAATATAAATAACAGAAAGTAAAGAAAAAAAAAGTTCAAATACAAATGAAACGGAATGAAAAGAAAATGCTGTGAATGTGAATGCATTTGTGTTTAGGTGAGTAGTTTTACTATTGTGTCCGTGTTTGTGCACAGAAAAAAATGAATAGGGAGAAAATAGGTGCTTGAAACCAGCTAGGGGAAAAATGTAGACAAAATAATGTAGTTAAGACAAGCCCAAATATGTTTGTCAGGTATATTTCTGCAATTTAATACGAGTTCAGAATGAAATATTAATTATATTTTAGAATATCTAAACTTTTCCCTAAGTTTCGTAGTTTAATATTAATTTGAACGATACTTATTTCAATTAACACAAAGACTCTTCAGGAATACAATTTTCTTAAAACCTAAACCACCATAATTCATTAGCTATTCCCTCAGTGCAGGGCTTCAAGTGTATATATGTGCCTCCAGCTCAGCTGAGTGCTGAGTAAACAAACCAACCAAAGCCAAACAGAGACCCAAACACAAATACTACCGCACCGCAAACACACACATACACACACACACACTGGCGCACTCACACAATTATTAGCGTTACCCCCAAAATCCCCTAGAAATGTGCGAATTATAAAATATTTTACCCTTGAATGTCATACGTATTAGTTGTTGGAGGTGGGGAACATGGGACTATAGAGCTCTACTTTTAAGCAACTTTTGAGTACGCGACGGATGCTGAGATCAGTGGGTATACTCGATTTCTGAGAATACTTTTTTAAAAAATAATAAATTAACGGAATTTTATATTAATAATAGGATTATGAGAGATTTTAGGAGGAATACTATTTAGATAAGTGAAATATTGAAGATATAAACCTAGAATAAAAGGCAACGGACACTTGTGAGGGATATCATTACTAAATAGTTTTCAAAAAGAACAATTTTTTAAACATTTAGAAATAATTTACAAAATTCCAATCATTTCTTATCCTATATAGTCACTTGTTTATGGCTTATACCTTAAGATCTAAGGATTTTATTGAATTTATCTATCAACTCCCCTTAAAAATAATATTCACTAGGTATCCTGAGTTCGTTACTCTAAATTTCACAACCCTTGGTACTCGTTTTTTAGCCGGATCGCCCCATGGGGAACTCAGCATGGTCCCAAAAAAACTTTCCTGTGACGTGCGATGCCTAACGCAAATTATTCGAGAGCTGCTTGAGAGCATTTTAGCCGCTTTCCCCGATTTTCTCGATTTTCTTGCTTTTCTCGCGCGCAATTTTCTTCTCGGCCGCCCTTTTGGAGACCCGCCAAAGTGTCTGTGAAATCCATTAAGTTTTGTTTTCGTCTTTTTTTTTGCTGTATTTTTTATGAACAACATTGACTTTGTCAACGGTTCGTTCGCCGACATCCCTTGGTTCCCCGACTCCTGGGCCCGCCACCACGCACTTTTCCCAAACAGCAACTGTCTGAGCAAGTCTTTTATTTTATTTTAATGCCCTCACTTTGGCCACTCCACCGACAGCTCAGCTCCAGCTTCCCTTTTGGGGAAGATTTTTGAAAAAAAAAAAAAAAACGACAAAAATGTTGTCAAATTTATTGACTCACTTTTGTTGCTGCTGTTGCCATTGTATTATCCGGCTTTATCCGTCCGCTGACGTCTCTTTGTTGGCCAAATTCGTCACACCGAACGAACGTGACCGCCGCCGAGACAAGTTATTTCAAATTGAACAGGAGGCTTTAAGGGTCATAAACTCGGCTCTTGACAACTTTCGAGAACTCCAATTAGGTTAATTATCGACCTGGTATAGTGACATGTGGGTGTGTTTTTGGGGAGTTCACTTTTGAGAGCACTTTTTTGCGATAATGTGGGGCTATTTAGGATTTATTATTTAAGAGATGGAGAATCATATTAACTGAGAACTGCTTATGAAATTAAATGAAATGAAACATAAATATAAGAATCACCACTCTTTTAAATGTTATCAAAACCTCTTATCATTGCTTATAAAAAATATTATATAAATTAGAAAATTAAATTAAATTAAACTTAAAAAAGTCAAAAGAACCAACAACAACCAACAGTTTCTCTAGTAGCTCCTCTGTATATCGCAAAATAATACGATTACCTCGCTTATCCTTCCGAATCACCCAGTTCAATTTATTTTACATTTGCTTTTCGGCAACCCTCGTTCCGAGATTATTAGGGATCCCGTCGTCGCTAAACTGTATTAGTTAAATGCTCGTGGAGGACCCAAAGTAAATGTGAACGAAGGAGCCCACTAAAAGCTTTCAAAGTGCCGCCACCACACCTGTCTTTAGTTTTCCGGCTTGCAATCTCGTGGGATTCCCCCTGCGTTGTGTTGTGTTTGCGTTTTTAGGGTCCCTTTTCTGGAGGATAAGGTTAAGGTCGCGCGGATTTATAGTATAGTATATACATATATGATGAGGTCCCGATTTTTCGGCGTTCCGGCGCATATAAATAGCCCTCGTTCTCACCGATTATCCTTCGCATGCAATTTTCCTCGGTGTTTGTTTGCTCTTCCCTGTTTCGTTCTGTTTTCTTCCTCTCCGGTTTCTTCTTCTTTCTGGGCCCGGCACGTGCCCGGGCTTTGAGAAAATGCGGGGAAGAGTGAAGTGTTTTCCGTATATTCGGCCATCCGAATAGCCCACACTTTGCTCTTGGCCATGTTTATGGCGTCTGCCGTTGACTGACGTTCATTGGCTTTTGTGCGGATATTTGTTTTTGTTATTGTTCCTCGTGTCCTTCGTCCTTTGAGTCCTGCGTGCCTTTTGCTCCTCCATTGGCCATAAAACGGTGTCTCCGAGCACATTTCGCTGGTCGCGTCGGCATCCGCGGCTGTGGCTATAACCTTGTCCCAATCCAAGCATTCTCCTTCGGCCACTTCCTTCCAAGCCCGGCAACCTTTGGCCCATTTTCCCAAGTTTATTTTGTTCCACAAATTCTTTGGCATTCTTTGCATTTCATCCTGCTCTCCTTGGCTGCTTTTCTCGTCCTTCCTGCCTAACTTCATTTCATCAGCAATTCATTTATTTAAACGCCGTGCTCCTTGGAGAAATTCATTTTTGTTTATTGATTCATTTGGACACAGGGACAGGGCAGAGGGAAGTCCTAGGAAACGGCAAAGAAGGACACATGCCCGCAGCCAGAACTGACACTAATTCGATTTGTTGCTTTCAAAATTAGGTCCAGTTATAAATCCAAGTCTACTTAATTACATTTGGCCGCTCACTTGGGACAATTTATGCCTAGCAAGTCCAATTATGATGCCTCTTGTTAAATTGGGCAGAATAATTGGGTGCCATAAAAGTGTTTTAATGAATTGGAAATGTATATGCCATAAAATGTATTGCAGAGGTTATTAGAGTTTTAGTTTTTTTGTAGATATTTTATAGTAATACGTTTTGATATATATATTTATGTATTATAAACCTACAACTTATTATAATATTTCCTCAAATTTTCTTTACAGATAAAAACCTCCCACAACTTGAAAACAACTAAAAATTGGTAAGTCACATAACGTATACGCAGTGTAGACCTTTTAAATCGTTTACAAACTAAGTAAGAAAACTCAACAAAAAGAGAAAAAGTAAAGACCAAGATCTATTTATACCTGCCACGCCAAATGATAGTTGAAAACTTTAGACACAGCTGCGAATTGTTGCAAAATACTATTCGTTATCGAAGACGGATGACACGAGCACGTCCCCCGATTCGTTTTTATTTTTATAAATTTTATTTTAAAGTTCGCACTTTTTTTTTTGTTAGAAATCAACCTGCACGTTGTCTGAAATCTGGTTCCGCTGCAGCTGTCATCAGACTTTTAGCTGCCGTTTCCAGAAGGAAGCCCCACCGATGATGATGGGAAGAAGAAAAAAAACAACCTTCATAGAACGAAATTGGGGGGAAAACTTCATCGTTAGCCGTTTTGTGCGGCGCTTATCCGTCTTAGCCACTTTGAATCGCGCTTCTGCCGCCACTCGGCGCTATTTTTTCGCAAAGTTTTTGGCCACGTTTACTTGGCCCGTGCCCTGGTTCCTTAGCGGCTGCGGCTTTTTGCCGGAAATAACACACGAAGCTAGCGGAGATAAAGGGGTGTATGTGTGTGTGTGTGTGTGCAGAGCAAAAAAAAAAAGTTTAGAGAAAGTTTTTTTATTCAAGAATTTCATTTATTTTTGGCATATCAGATATTGGAAAAGAAGGCTGGGTGCTTGAACTGTTTTTTGAAAAAAGTGGGTTAAAACGGTTGCTAAAAGTGAAGTTTTCTTTTTTTTTTTTAATTTTATAATAATTTTTTATAATTAGTAATATTTTTATTATAATTTTTGTAAGATAAGCATGTTAGGTGTTCTATAAAAGTCTTAAAAAATTTTAACTAATTTCAAAGAAAGTCAAAAAGTGTGTACGAAATCGTCCCTACTTTAAGGCACACTTCTTTGTTATAAAAAATCTTTGGAAACATATTTCTTGACTTAAATTCTTTCAGTGCACCTTGTCTGTGGCTCCGAGTTCGAGTTTTTGCCCGCTCCCATGGCGAAAATTATTGTCTGAGGTTGTGTCGCTGTCCCTACCAACGCATAAATTTGACTGTCCCACATGTCCCGCCTTTGCCGTTCGCCTTTGCTCCCTTTTTTCTCTTAACTTTTTCTCCTTTTTTTCTCATTTTTTTTTCTTCTCCCTTAGCCTATGTGTTCGCATATCCCGTTACCGCTCTTTGTATTTTTTTGCCTTTGTTTTTCCAGCTATTGTTGGGTCGCTGCCTTTTAGTTTTTGCCAAGCATTCTTGTTCTATTTTTAGCACAACACTTTTATTTTGGTTGATAATTCTTTTTTCTGTTCTTTGCGGGGGCCAAAACCCGAATTGTTTACAAAATACGAATTTCCAATTAAAAGCTAACGGCTTTGCTTGGCTCTCGACTAACCGATGGTATCGATTATATAATAATAAACTGGCCTGGCCACGTGGCGCCTGAACTTGCCACGTAATTACACTTTCATGTGGACACAGTCGCCCGCCGAAGGCAATTACAAATAATTTTAATAACATAGATTACGCATACGCCGCGTGTGACAGTCGACTGGAAGTGAAAATATAGGTCATGGCACAGATAAACCACGTGATTAGATTTGGTTGAAGTTTCAATTAATTTGGATTAATTGGGTATATATTTAATGGAATTATAAAAAGTCGATTAAGATTTAAATTTTAACTTGAAATGGATTTCATTGACTAAATTCAGCTTGTTTTCTTAATTTTAAACTTGTTTAAAGCTGCCCGAACAAGGTAATAGAACTTGATTTAGTATTCTAAACAAATTTTGCTGTGAATTTTAATTTATGAATGCACTTTATGGGAAACAAACGGCTGTTTTATGGATATATTATATATACAAAAAAGTACATTTCACTTGGTTGGTCATACAATTCATTTTGAAATATGCAAAATAAGCTAAGAGCCGCAGAAAATTCTATATATTTTTTGGTCAGCTGTAAATTCAAACAATTTTGGTTTTGATAAATGTAATTATGAATGCATTTATTTAGCTATACACTTTATAGCTTTCAAAATAAATTACCAAATATGGAAAGCTTTAATTGGCAAAAGCTAAAATATCCTTCCATTAAGACCATTTCTCACAAATTCAAATAGTGCTTGAATTTTGCACTTCACCTTAATTAAAAAATATTATATTGTGCAAAAGAGCTTATTCAAGCCGCTGGAAGAACAGGTTTTAATTAAACTGAGAGTTAAGTTAAGCTTGGAAGTAAAATTGTTCACTTTGATGCCCACACACACACGCATTCGAGCAGAGACTCAATTACTTAGCCTGACTTTTGAGGGCCTCCTAGAGCTGCCAAATGGTTAGCCCCCGTTTTTTTGGGGCCCACGCCCACACAGGGCTCGGGGTGGAGGACAAGGAGGAGCTCCTTTTCGCCAGTGACCGAGCAGCGTCGGCATAATTAAATTATTCCACAACAATTGCCGCTGGAACAAGAGTCGCTCGTTGAGTTAATTTGCGACAAGTCGAGGTGGCAATGCCGACGATTTTACCAAGTTTTTCACTGCCCGTTGGTCTGACTGACTGTTGGTCATTTGCCAGGGCAGGGTGGGCGTTGTGGCCTGAACTTTCCGCAGAAAAGGATTAATTAGGATTAAAAGTGTGTCGAGTGGCCGACAAAAGCCCAGAACGGTTAGCCCTCTCAACTGCAAAGAGACCAACCAGTTGTTGTGGTGGCCTCAAAAAAGCGGAAAACTCTTGAGGCAGTGCTGTCAAGTTATCCTTTTTCTTTTGGTGAGAGATTTTTTAGGGTCTGGGAAATATTTAGCATATGTTCAAAGAAGAAATAAAAATATAATAAAAATTCTTGGAGAGTCATTTTAAAAATATTTAAATTGGAATACTTAAAAAAGAGAGAATGGTAATGGAAATAATAAAATTTATTAATTTAAATTTGGTTTTATTATTACAAATTATTCTCCCATCTTCTCTGCCTCCAGTTGGTCCTTTTTCAAGCTTTTTTTTCTTAATCAATAGGCCTTGTTTTTCTCAAATTGGTTTGTGGGCATCACTACTCTGGGGAAAAATAAGGAAAAGTACAAAAATAAAAGTGGCTCAAAGATGCTTTCCGACGGATGGCGGTTGGTAATCGTGCGGCATAAATAAGTCAACCAGAGTTGGCCAACAACTTCAACTTGGCTGCCCAATGGTGATGACGATGATGATAATGATGATGATTGCTCATTTCATGCATTCCGCATTTAATTAACATAATTCAATTTAATTCTGGTTTGTGTTTCACTCTTGCATTTAAATGAATTTAACATAAATTACAATTTATAACGCAGGCTCGATTACTTTTTGCTTTAGCCTGTACAATAATAAATTTAAGGCCAATTTCAAAATTAACTTAACTCAATTCAACAGAGAACAACCCGTTTTCGATCCCTCGAAGCTAACCGAATTCAATTAGAACTAACAACATTTATTATGAGCAACCGTGTTAAAGTTCTTGACTTGTCTCTCTGTAAAAATTTCGAGTGCATGTCAAAAGCTGAAATTGAAATTGGAATCAATTGTGTTTTTCGCTGAATAGCACTGGAATTATTCAATAGCAATAAATAAATAAGTTAAGCTGTCAAATCCACACGGCCAGCTGCCCATTCCCACGACCAAGTATTGATCCTTTTTAGCCAATAGTATTTTCCACTGACTATCAATGTCCCATAACTGCGTCTCTCTACTAATCTAATGAAATCATTTTCATTTCCATTTTGCTGACATTAAAGTTTTTAAAGTCCTTCGGAACCCTTTTTTGCGCCCTTCGACCTTTTTCGCCAGAACTGCCGGCGGACACTATAAACTGCCAGTGATATTAGTTAATGCCCTGCTGCGGTCGTCCATGCGGAATTGTTATTATTTAAATGGCCTATTCATTCCGGTCCCCTCTTTTTTTTTTTTGAATGCAGGGTACAGGGGGTGTAGTTACTTTTTTAGATAAAATTACTGATATACTATATTTTTAAATAAAATATTATCATTTGGTTATAAAGAAAATATTTGATATATTCTTTCAGTTTTTAATTTTCACAAATGCATGTTATTTTTGTTCATTTTAAACTTTAAAATCTAATTTAACTAAACAAAAAGAAAGAAATTTTAATCTTATATTTCATACAATTTTATGTTTATTTGTCTTGGCCAAAAAGTTTCCCCCAAAACTAAAGAGTATCAAATCTATTCAACCGTCTCGTTTTGGCCAAACTGCAGAACGCATTTGTTTGGCCAACAAACTGAGTGGAAAAAACTTTTAACTAAAACGAGAGGCGGACCAAAGTATACGCAAACATGTTAACCAGCACACACATACACCATACACACCACACACACCGCACATACACGTTTTCATATAGAGAGATGATGTTGATGCTGCAAAACGGTGGATTGTACGTGTACGCGTACTAGAAAAGTTGAAAATTGTGAAATGTAAGCAAATTGTATGAGCCCAGAGAGATGTGAGCAGATAATAATGCCCTTAGAGATGGCAGGAAGAGGGTAAAGACTTCATGTTCGTGGGAAAATTTCCGGCTTTTTAGCCACGGTTTTGGGGGACGAAAGTACCCGACTTCCAAGCAAATGCACACGAATGTATGAAATTTTCATTTGGCAAATGTAACTAAATACATAAGCCAGGCCGCAGGACATGTCTCTCTCATCTTCGTTCCGCCATCAAATCGGCAAAAGGACATGTGTAAAGTGTCGATGTGGGTGAGCCAAAGCGAGTGCTTTGCGTGTGTGTGTGTTTTTGCGCGCTGCGGTTTTGCAATTGAAGAAGAGTCCTTGCTACACTGTTGCCACTAGAGATGACAAGGAAAAAAACGATGTTTTGATAGGATATTAAATTCGATTTAAATATTGAAAATATAGAGAAATGAGAAACTTGTTTATTGATATTTAAAATATAAAAAAAACCCAAAAAGTTACACTAGTTTCTGATATAGAGATAGCAGAAAATTCTGATATATTCATACTGTATTCATATTTGACGAGAAATTCGATGTAGAAATTAAATGTTATAAATAATAACATATTTTAACACATTTTAAAAACGATTTTCATCAAATGGTTGCTGTTATATGTTAGATGTTATTTCGCAAAATTAAGGAAATTTTTAATAAGTGCTTTAAATATCAAATATTTCTATATTTCAGCTTAAGTTTAGTTATGAAATTGACCTCGATAGGTTTGTCAATATGTTATATATTCATTATATTTAATATGCTTCCCCGATAAACATGCATCCCTAGCTACGATTTGCTTTGAGCCAAGTCTTCTGCCGCCTAAGTGCCTTCTCCTTGGGCTGCCATAAACGATTCCCGCTGTTTATGCTGAAAATCTATGCCACATTAGTTCGTTGCCATCCCCGATTACGTTCATGTTTGTTGTCGTTCGTCGTTCGTTGCCGTTGTCGTTGTCGTTTTGTTTCGAGGGTCATGTTTTTGCCTTTGCCCCCGTTGTTGCGCTTTTGTTTGGCCCATGTGCTTGGCTTTTTGTGCCTTTTGCCGCTGAAGAGCGCTTGAGGTTGCCAGTTAGAGTGAACAGGAAGCCAAGACAGACAGGCAGACAGTCGGTGAGAAAGGCAGTCAGACATTTAGTCAGAACAAGAGGGTGAAATAAAGGCAAACACACTCACAGAAAAAGGAGTATGAATGCGACCTAAATCAGGCCATTTCTTACTTAATTACTGTGTTTATGCAAAGCCCATTTGGCCAAATCGTTTCAAGAAAAGCTGTCAAAAAGAGCTTACCAAATAGTCCTTAAACCCAAGGGCGTTGCCAACAATTCTCAAAGTGTGTGTGTGGGTGTGTGGGAAAAATTTGTTGTTCAAGAATATGTTATTACTTATGTGAAGTAGAATCTTGAATTAAGAATATTATTGTTTGTTAAATTAAAATTTTATTTGTTTGTGGATGATAGTAAAAAAGACAAATGATGTGTTAGCTGAGTTATAAGCATTTTACTGAGTTTGAAAAATGTTTATTTTATTAAATAACATTTCATTATAATTCCTATACCTTCCAATTGCTCTTAATTTTTTCCAAGTGCCTTCACAGTTAGAAGCAGGATACCTTTTTGTGGACACAAATGGGACAAAAGAGCATCGGCGTAAGCGTAAGCGGCCATAAACATGTTTCCAACAACATGCAACAATGTTCATGTAATTATGCGGCCAGGACCCGGAGTCCTTGTCGTCAGGCAGCTCATGTTGATGCTTAACTCCGCTCCGGTTTATATCCTTGTTCGGTGTTCCGGCCATATCCTGCAGGCTGCAACTGGCTCCAAGTTGAGTTGAGTTATTATCTCGACCGGTACGGCAGGTGTGTTTTGAACACCTGAACACCCCAAGCACAGCATCAGGCATAGCATGTAGTAACAGCTTGGAAACTTTGAGCTAATTAATAACCGTAATTAAGTTGACTTAATATAAATTGCCAGTTTTTATGTTGTTGTTCTGAAAGAGAGAGAGAGATGTGCCACAATGTGCGATTAATGTTGGCCATCAGCATTAACTTTCTCGGCAGCCTCACTTAACAGGTCTTAAAAGGCAACTTAAAGGCGATACGAAATGCAAATGTTGAAGACGGCACACTGAATATAGAGAAAGCTTTGCGCACAACCATAAATTGCCGATAAGTATTCAAAGCCATCGTTATTTCATTGCCGACTGCAAATCATGGGACTCTTATTCTCTCTCTCGAGGACTTATTCTCGGCACAGAGCTGCTCCTGATGCACACGTTGCGTATGAGCAATTAAACGGAAAACCGTCCCACATCACGTATGCGCCATGTGACACTAGTTTTTCGTGTTTAATTACCGCTTTTATGGCCTCGAATGGGCACAAGAACCGATTCGCGACCACATTAAACCAACAAAAGATGACTAACGGCCAGTTCTTTGAGGACGCGTGCCATAAAAACGAAATTAATTACTACCGGGAAAAGCGGAGAACGGGAAAAAGGGAAGTTTTTGGGGAAAAAAAGGAGACCTTTTGCCTGAAGTATTGGTTAAACTTTAAGGCACCGGACAAGTTCAAGGTGCGTGAAGAAGGTGAAACCATCGAGGGGATTGGGACAGAGGGTATATCATAAAAGTGAAAGAAATATTGCCTTTACTTGAGCACCCACACACACACACATACAGAAAGTACACCCACACGGATACAGGAGCAACAGAAACAAACATAAGCAACAATAAACGTGTGCATAAATTTTGTGTCGAGCTGCGATGTGCACGCAATCTGGGGAGGGGGGACTGAAAGGAGGGCCTAAAAATGGTTGGAAAACCGGAAGGGGGGCTAAAAAAAGGAATGGCGTCAGCCAACATTTGAATAGCACGCACACACGCACACATCGCGTCGTCTGTCTGTACAGTGAACACTCGGGAAAGGAAGTTGTTAAAAGGATATAAACAATAAATTTGTTTGGAAATAGAAAAGAAAATTCAAGAAGAGAGAGTTTTAGAAAACGTTATTTAATTCGAAATACTCAAAAATTAAACTTGAATTGAAACTAAAATCTAAGAAATTTATTAATAATTTTAATAATAATTTATGACCTATTTTGTCTTTCTGATGCCTTCAAAGAGTCCCAACTGTATCGTCACAATAGTGCTATATTTTGTTTACGTGCTGTTTGCTTTTCCATTTTACTTTGCGCTTGTTATCGTCACTTCTGGATTCAATCAATCTTCCTTCTGCGGCAGCAACTCCAGCACGCACCAGCCGCCAGCTGAGTGCCACTCTCAGTCAGAGTCTCAGTCTGAGTTTTGGGTCGCAAAAGGGGGGGAATATTCTACATAGCAAGCCTGCCACGCGGCGTATGCGTAATGTGTTGATATTTGATACACATCTTGTCACTTTAAAGGGGGAAAAGCCGCGGCAGCGCGGTAATTTCGACCTTTGCTTGCCCCCAAGCAGGGCAAACAAGAGATACTAATCTATTAGCTGCTAATCGTTTATCCATATGTAAATTGACTGCCCAAAGGCCAATCATCATCGGGCACAGCGCACAGGACAAGCGCAAATATTGAACTTGTGTAGGTGGAAGGAAGCCATTGCTGGGACAAGGATAAGCTTCCTTTTCTTCCATTGCGGCAAATATAAGTGTGTGTGTGTGTGTGTTTGTGGTGTTTGAGAGACATTGCCAAGAAATGTGCACAGAGAAAAATATGAAATGATTTTGAGGATATATTTATTAGGCTTTTAAAGAAGAGGAAATC
>JAEIIL010020501.1:0-14881 GCA_018905715.1 Drosophila lini
AATAACATTTAAAACACCCCCTTAGATGCACCCATAAATTCACCTTAATTTCTTAAATGAGAAGCTTGGTATAAAAGTTCTACTCCTCTGTTCTCAGCGTGTGTATGCAAATAAATTAAGCTAGACAAAAAAAAAAGAAAGAAAAAACAAACAAAAAATACACAGACACCAAATGCTATATGGCCAGTCATAAATCGCATAACTTTGTTTTATGCGAGCAGCCAAATTAATTGCCAACGCCGTTTCGCTTTCTCCCACCAATTTCTCCGCTTTCTATGGACTCCCCGGATCCTGGCTTTCTTTTTCTGGGGTAAAAAGATGGCCAAACGCTACCCATAAATCGCCGCCAGCGTGCCTACAACAATGGCACCTTAATTATCGAGCAATTGCAGCGCCTGGAGGATGCGGGCACGTACACGTGCATGGCCCAGAACAAACAGAAGCAGACCTCGCGACGCAATGTGGAGATCCAGGTCCTGGGTGAGTTTTACTTAAAGAAATATATTTATGGTAAAAAATATATATATATATATTTGAGTTATTTAGAGGGTGGGAGCTAAAGGGTAATAAATACTTAATTTAAGAAAAAGCATTTGAGAATTATAAGCAAATTCATTTTTTTAATAAGAAGCTGTTTAGCTTCAAGACATAAATATAACTATTTATATATTATTTATATTAATGTTATTATTAATTAAACATTTCTTAAAGGCAAGAATAGCTGTGTTTTATACGGAAATATAACTTGGGAATCATAAGCTAGCGTCCATAAAACATTTTTTCAAAAGGATTTAAAACAATTTTTTTACAATTTTTTAAAATATTGCCACTCTTTTTAAAACATTTTCTCTCTGTGTCTGTGGTGCCAGATGATTTTCCCAATATTTAAAATTAGAAGTAGAAGCTGGAGCTACAATGAAACTATTCCAATTAGAGTGGCGAGCGAAACTATGCAGCCACAGCAGCAGCAGCAGCAGCAACTATTTTCCCAGTTAATGCACATGCAGGCGGTAGGCGTTGGGCGGTGGGTGGCTAATGGGTTGGCTCATGGTTGGTGCCTGGTAGACCCACAATGAAGTCATTGACTTTTGTGTTCTGTCTGCCGCAACTGCGCCTCGTCATACGCCTCCATGCTCCTGCTGCTCCTGCTCCGCCAGGCAGCTCACTCTTTATAATAATTCACTCGGCAGCTGTTGCTAAGCCGCAGCTGCATTGATGCGAGTGCCACGCCCACAATTGCCACTACCACTAGTCAGCACTAGGATACCATTACCCCCCAACAAGCCACATCCTTGATCAGAGTGAGGCTTTGTGCCCAAGTCAGGCCGTCACAGTCCTTTTTGCGACACTCGACGATTTGTTTGCGGCTTGTGTCTGATGCTTTATGGCTTCCGTTTTTCGCAGTGCCACCGAAAATCATGCCCATCCAGGCCATGACGAACATGCTCCGCGAGGGGATGCGAGCGGCCATATCCTGCCAGATCCTGGAGGGCGACCTGCCGGTTAGCTTCCGCTGGGAGCGTAACGGAAAGCCGCTGATAGGAACAGGGTGAGTAAGGGGAAAACTATTAAATTTTATATTAAAGTAATTTATTTAGGGAGTTAAATCTTTTGATTAATTAAAATTTCCTGGTTTTCTTTACAGCAACGAGGTATTCCGTCGCCTCGACGAGTACTCTGCCAGCTTGGTCATCGAACACATATCCTCGGATCATTCTGGAAACTACACCTGCATTGCCAGCAATGTGGCAGGAACTGAGAGATTCACGGTGCCGCTGACCGTCAACGTTCCACCCAAATGGGTCCTAGAGCCAAAGGACTCTAGTGCTCAGGCCGGATCGGATGTCCTGCTGCACTGTCAGTCATCGGGTTATCCTAAACCCACGATGACTTGGAAAAAGGCCATTGGACCTACGCCCGGGGAATACAAGGACTTTCTGTATGAACCCACAGTGCAGCTTTTTCCCAATGGAACCATCTTCTTCAAGAAGATTAGCAAGGAGTCGCAGGGTCACTTCCTGTGCGAGGCCAAGAATACCATAGGGTCTGGGGTCAGCAAGGTTATCTTTTTGAAAGTTAATGGTAAGGAATACATATCCTTTAACAGAATTACCTTGATTTTAACACCATTAGACCCTCTACTTAACCCTTGTATTTCGAAAATTAATACTTATGTGCCACACCCCATTATCTCCCTTATATCCTTCTAGTACCCGCCCACTTCCAGACCAAGACGAAACAGATATCTGTGGCCAAGGGCAAGCAGGTCCATGTGCAGTGCAACGTGCAGGGCGACAATCCCATCGACTTCAAATGGAAAATCCAGGCAACGCAACAGTATCTCGACGAGTCACTGGATTCCCGGTAAGAGATTCTCATTCCCATTCTCAATCCCATTTCCCAATCCCACTCCCACTCCCCTGCATACCCATTATCCACATTTTTAGGGCTTTCCATGCTGCGATGTCTGAGCGTCTGGCGAAATCAATTCCAAGTCGATTGCAAACAACAAATTGCTTTTAATTAAAGGAGTTCGTTCTGCCGGGCTAGGATTTCGGTTTCTCTGTGCTCTTCGTTGCTTTCTGGATGCTGGGATGGATGCCAATGCCTCGTACTTGGACCAGGCCTAACTCAATTTGCACCAGGCAATCAGTTTCCTATGAAACCCGCACTCTCGCTCTGTGTCTGGCCTCATATTTTCGCAATGAGAATTCTCATATTCCCAGACTCTAATCAAGGGTTCTCCATTTGCCTTTGCGTATTTGCTGTGCACAGAGAATAATTTAGAGGCTTTTTATGGGGTTTTAATAGGGTTTTTAGGGAACTTTTATAGGGATTTGAAATTGAAAGGAAAAAAATTGAGACAAAATTTTAAACTGTGCTTTAAAGAAAATATGTAAACAAAAGTCCTTAATTAAATTATTTATATACATATTTCTTTGCTATTTTAAAAATTTTGTATAGTTATATCTATATAAACTAAAATAAATATATATGCTCAAGACATCTCCGGAGATTTATTATATTTCTTTATAGAAAACTAGTTAAAAACACCTTAATTTGTTTAAAAAAGTTAATATTTTGATATATAACGAACCAATTTATGTCTTCAAAACAGCCTTCTGTGGTTTAGTTGTGTCTTTTTTACCATTTAGAGTTTTGCTTGCAATACGTTTTTCAATAAAATCCATAAAGCAGACATTTTTAAATATCTAAAAAATTTCGGTAAAGCAAACTTTTTGATACTTTAAATAAATTATTGATCTCGATAATATTTTCTATACATCATCTCGGACTTTTTCTCATTTATACCCCCATAACCCCTAGCTCTTTTTCAGAATCCATAAATCCTTGAAAAACCCAAACACTCTTCAAGAAACTAGGCCACTCACATAATCCCAATTTCGATTTGTGATTATTCTCCAAGTGCTCCTCTCATCTCGAGGTACTTTTTGGCCAAGACCAGGTAGTCCCCCCCCCCTCCCCCTCAATAAGGCAAAAGAAAACTTTTTGGCAAATGCCATTTTGGCCAGGACATTTTAGTTGCTGTTCTCCATTTTAGTGCCCACTTGAGTCACCCTCCCCCCGCCTCCTTCTTGCTGTTGTTGTGCACACACTTGTGTATTTGTGTATCGTAAGTGTTTTAATGTATATGTATTTCCGGCTTTCTCTTTTCTTCCGCCCCCCCGCCACACCCACCTTTGCCTTTGGCTTGGCAAACAACTGAATATGCACATGCGTTTTATTTATTTATGCCATTTGCACACGCACACACACACACCGAACTGAACCGAACCGAATGCCACGTGTCCTGCGTCTCTGTGTGTGTGTGTGCATTTTGGCCTCGTATGTCTTCGTCTTTGTCAACAAAACTACAAACAACAATAACAACGATGGCAACGGGAACGGGAACGGCAACGGCGACTGCAACGTGGAAAACATTGTTATAAAATTGCATTGCATCGCTCACGTTGCGCAAACACGTATCCACATCCTCGCATCCGTATCTGTATCTGTATCTGCATCTGCACCGGCATCCGCACATCCGCATCTCCATCTCTCGACCTGCATCTGTATCTGTATCTGTTAAATGCATTTACTTGCATATAAATCACACACCGCACAGCTACACCATCCGAGATCAAGTGCTCGACGACGGCATGGTCTCCGAATTGGGCATTTCGCACACATATCGCCAGGACACGGGCATTTATATCTGTCAGGCGAGCAACGCATTTGGACAGGTAAGTTTGCCAGCCAGCCAGCCAGCCAGCCAGCCAGGTGACACTTTCGTTCGGAAAGCGATATTATTATGCATCGGCCTGACTTAAATCAAGCTGTCGCAGCACTAATGGAATCGATGCCGTTTCTAGAGTCCATTTCGATCGGTTGTTGTGGCTGCCAAAGAGTCATAGTCGGTCTATAAAAGTAATAAATCAAAGAGGGTTGCACTTGGAAAAGTATTTAAAATCGTTTAAAAACTAAATATATAAGAGATATTTTAAATGAATAAATATATAAGATATTTAAACTAAATTCAAGGCTATGAGATCCCTTTAAAGTACCAAATTCCGTGTAAATTTAATTTTTTAGCATACTTTTTTGAGACTTTTTAAGGGTTTTAAAATCTGAAAATTAATCTTAATAATTTCTTCTATATATTCATATTTTTATAATTTTTTATGAGACTGAGATCCTTATAAATTTAGTAAATTTTTCTGGGTGCATATCCTTATGTGTGCCCACACACACATCTCTCAACTTGCAAGCTAAACTTTTGCCCCAAAACCCCCGCCTGTCGGCAAGTTGAAAAAGTATCCCCCTTCCCTTTTACCCATCCCCGAAGAGCTCCCTTTACCACCACCGAAACTGCTGTTAACCCTAATTTATGGCAATTTGAATGAGACTCAAGCAACAGCTGCAACTGGCTGCCTGTCATGACTTTCACTGGGCGCAAATGAACTCTTAATGCGGCAACTCCAGCCCATCATACTCCAGCATAAAGACACCCCTTTCCCTTTGTCCATAGGATGAGATGTCCATCCAGCTCATCGTGCAGGAGGTGCCCGAGCAGCCCAAGAATCTCCGCATCAACTCGCAGCAGTCGCGCAGCCTGCAGCTCACCTGGAGCCAGCCCTTTGCCGGCAACAGTCCCATTGAGGAATATCACATTTACTACAAGCAAATATCAGGTATTAACTCTTAATTCAAATATCTGAATAATTTAATTAATTTATTTAAAATCTCAATCATAAATTTCTCCCCTCCTCAGACATTTGGCAAAACTCGGAGCACCTGACCATTGCGGGCTCCGTGACCGTGGTAAACATTCAACAGCTTCGCCCGGCCAAGGCCTATCACATCCGCATGTCGGCGGAGAACAAACTGGGCGCCTCTGAATTCTCTGAGGTAGTGCAGGTGACCACTCTGGAGGAGGTGCCTTCGGGTCCTCCGCTGGCCGTGCGCGCCGAACCCAAGAGCTCCACCGAAATCTTTGTCACCTGGGATGCTCCAGAGCGGGATCACTGGAACGGCATTCTGCTCGGCTACTATGTGGGCTACCAGATGTCACTGACGCCCGAGGACAAGGAGGTGAATCCCACCCAGGGCTTCAGCTTTAAGACTGTGGAGGTGCGCTCCCACTTTGGCGGGGAGACGGTGCTGGCCAACCTCAACAAGTACACCCAATACCATGTGATTGTCCAGGCCTACACCAGCCAGGGCAGCGGACCGCCCAGCAAGGAGATTGCCGTGCAAACAATGGAGGACGGTGAGTGGGCGGGGCATGTGGGCGTTGCATGTGGGCAGAGCCTGTGGGATGTATCCTGTGGAGAGGCTGGCAGCGGCGGTTGTTTCCAGGAGTCAGCTGGCATACATTGATTGGATTTGTTAATTGCCCGTGCACGAAATCTGACCAGGACCACGGACACTGGCTGCCCTGCAGTCTGGCTTTGAGTCTGGGTTGTGGGGAAAAGCACTAAGAAAAATTACTTGTTACTTGGTTAGACTTCTAACAAATCTTTGAAGATCTTAAGAGTCACATTTTGAAAGCTATATTCCAAGACTTTTCTTTTTTAAATGTGCCATAGAAAATAAATAAAATCTATTTGGTTAAGCTCATCTTATACATTTTTTTCTTTAGTGTAAGAAAAACGTTTAATAAACTTTTTCCCTTTTCTGGCCTCTTCTCCTCGCTGCAGTTCCCTCGGCTCCGCCAGAGTCGCCGCAGTGCGATGTCCTCGGCTCCACATCGATTTATATCACCTGGTCGCCGCCGGACATTGACGGCCAAAATGGCAAAATCAAGGGCTACAAAGTGTTTTACATATCGGTGGACGAGCTCTACGGTAAGTCCATTATGCAGCTCATGTTCCCCTACTGAAAGTTTTTCGCTCAAGTTTTGAGTGTTCGAATTGAAGGGTCTTAACGAGGGTTCATCTCTGGGGATGTTTTATCGAAATATTGCCAATGAACAAGGGCTTATTTCTTAAATTTGTTTACTTAATTTTTGTAGTAAAAAAATATTTGGAGATTTTACATCACTTTAAGAAATGTGTAGAATAGTATTCCTAAGAAACAACTCTCGAAATATAAAATTTATATTCCAAATCTCCTAATTAAAACATTTATTTGACTTTAAAATATTTAAATATATTTAAATTAGGTAAATAAGATATAAGAGAAAATATAATAAAAGTATGCTCTGTTAACTATAAAAATCACAGCATTTCTTTAGACACATTTTCGAAAAAGAATTCACCTTAAAAATTCACTTTAATCAACACTTCTTAAAGACCACGTTGTAACCAGCCCATGTCCGAGATAAAATAATGGCATAACTCCCAATTAACCATACTCATTACTCGGAATCCATGGGTGGCAACCAATTACTTGGTTTTCCCCAGGGAATCCCCTGCATTTATGCAACAACAACGCCGGAAAGCGATGGTCAATTGCCGGGCTATGGAATGTGTCCAGAATGCCGTCTGTGTCCCCCCACCCCCCAGCACAAGGAACTTATTTCAGAAATTTATGGCACTCGCCAATTAATTAGCCCACTTCATGGTCCGCTCCTCATATTTCCAATCAACGCTAATTGTTCGCCGTCTCTCTGTGCGGCACCTTCTCTGCTTGCTTTCTCCTGTCTCCTCTCTGCTCCTGCTGCTCAGAAACCGATCCGGAGGTTGTCAAGTCAACAAATCAATACGTCACCATCGAGAATCTGCGCAAGTACACCAACTACACGGTCTGGGTTTTGGCTTACACCAAAGTAGGCGATGGCATGAAAACCAAACCGTTTTATTGCCGCACCCACGAGGATGGTAAGTGGCGTTCGGTTCAATGAACGCAAACGAGGTGCGCCCTCCGCTCTCGATACCGATACCAAACCCAATCCCAATCCTGCCACGTCCTCATCCCCATTCCCGATGGCTGATATATACATTTATTCATATACCACAAACACACCTACATACATATATTTATTCTCTCCTCTTTTTTTTTTGTGTGCATTTATTTGTGCAATCGCATTGGATTCGCGGAATGCAGTGCCCTCCGCCCCGCAGGCCATCAAGGCGATACCCGCGTCGAGCACAAAAATCATAATATCCTGGCTGCCGCCCGACCTGCCCAACGGTGACATTGTGAGTATATATTTTTTTTAAACAAGAAGGATATTGCAAATTTGGTCACGGGAAATATGAAAGGGTGGGCTCGGGCAAGGTCAGTTGAGGGGAAATATAAATAGAAGCAATAACCCAGGTGGAAAATATGAAATAATCCAGAAATTCAGTAAAATATATTTAATCAAAATTATAATTATTATTTTTGAAGTATTTATAACTTTATATTTTGGTATTTCAACTACCTGAAAACCTTGTAATTATTGTAAAGCAATTATATTAGGAATTGCAGGTCAATTGTCGGAAAATATAAATAAAAGCAATAAACGATGGGAAAAGCTTAAAAATCTAGAGATTCAGCGACTTTTTAGTAGTATATATTTTATAAAAATAATAATTCTTAGTTTTTAAGCACTTATACATTTTATTTTGGCATTTTAAGTGCCTTCAATCCTTTTAATTATTACAGAGAAATTAAATTAAAACTTGTTCCCTTACTCCTCCCCCTCTAGACCGGCTACACCTTCTACATGTCCATGCTGGAAGGTGGGCGCGAGGAGGGCACCCACAAGCGCCTGCTCGGACCCTATGTAGAAATGCACGAGACTGTGAGGACTCAGGAATCCGCCACCTACCAGTTCTGGCTGACTGCCTCCACCAAGATGGGCGAGGGCGAGAAAACCCAAGTGGTTACAGTGCCGCCCAATAACAAGGTGCCCGCACGAATCGTATCCTTCAGCCAAAGGATAGTAACACCCTGGAAAGAGCACTTGGAGCTGCCCTGCCGCAAGGTGGGCTCCCCTGCCCCGGTGACAATTTGGCGCCAAGATGGACACAACATGGAGACGAGTGCCCGCAAGACAATAGCCAAGAACGGGACACTGTACATGAAGGAGTGCCAGGCAAGCGATGCCGGCAACTACACCTGCAGCGTGGAGAATACCTGGGGCAAGGACGAGATCGTGTACAACATTGTGGTGAAGGTGCCGCCAGAGGCACCCAATCTCACCGTTGTCAATACCTACACGGACAGCCTGCTCCTAGAGTGGCTGGACAACAGTCACGGCGGCAGTCCGATCCTAGGCTATGTTATAAACTACAAGCGGGACAACGGGGACTGGGAGGAGTTGCAGGTGGATGCCAAGACCACTTCGCACCTGCTGAACAACCTGTGGTGCGGCACTCGCTATCAGCTTTATATAACAGCTTATAACAAGATAGGAACAGGTTTGCCCTGCGATATAGTCAACTCCTACACCAAGGGCAATCCTCCAGTGCAGCCCAAGCACTCGCAGATGATCACCAACAACTCGACGAGTGTTACCTGCTGGCTGGATTCCTGGGGGGATGGTGGCTGTGGCATACTCTATTTCATGATCGAATCAAGGGTGTATGCCAGATCTTCCTGGACAGTGGTTTCCAACCACATAGCACCCACGGAAAGGATCTATACGGTCAGTGATTTGACGCCGGGCACCAAGTACCAGCTCAAGGTGACGGCCCACAACAATGCGGGCTCCACCACGGCTATATACAACTTTACCACGCTGTCTACTCAAGGAGGTGGGTTTTTCTATTAAATAAAAAGTCAATAAATATTTAATTATATTATTTATAACCCCCTCTAGTAATGTACAACAACGACCACTCCACACCTGTCTCCCACCTGAGTGACCTGCCCTTCTATGCCAACTTCAAGCTGCTGCTGCCCATCTGTGTTTCCCTATTGATGCTGCTAGCCCTTATAGGAGCCGCTCTTTTTCTACGCAAAAGAAGTGAGTGGAAAGCCTTTACACCTGTGAAAAATAATTTAGAATAAATCTAAAACCTTAATTTCCTCTTCAAGTAGAGCTGAGCAACCAGGCCCGTCTGGCCAGCTCCTCGATGTCGGAGTCCCCTTCGCTGGCCAATCTGCAGAACAAGCAGAACCGAGATCAGCAGTACCTGGCTGTGCGCTGTAATCCCGGCACCTCTGCTCCACGGGGCTCCAACTCCAACGACTCGGGGAGCTTTGGCAAGGCGGAGGGCAATGAGTACATTGAGGACATTTGTCCCTATGCCACCTTTCAGCTGAATAAGCAAACCTACAGCGAGAGCTCCTACAGTGGCAATGTGTACAGTGGGCCCTATCACTCGGTGCGCGGATCCTTTGTCTACCATGATGTCAAGCCGGAGAGCTATCATGTGAGTGGAGTAAATATAAAAAATATCATAAATAAAAATTAGATAATATAATAATATATATATACATTTTTCTCACAGTCCAAGGAGCCGGAGTACACCAAGGTGCGGCGAAAAGTAGGTCGCCTTAGGGATCCGCACTCGGAGAGCCAAGGTAGCTATGGTCAGGAGTCACTGTCATTCCTAAACCTGTCCATGATCCTTGCCACTAAACCTTCCTCCTTGTCCGCTCCCCCTGAACCCCCTGCTAGCTGTAAGCCAAATTGAATCATCGTTTGTCACAGTCGCCAAACCCAATGATCCCCATCGCTAATCCCCATCCAGTGTGCCCTTGGTTTTAACCCCTTTAACCCGCTTCTCATTGCTCTCAACGTTTTTCTCCATTCTCATAACCGTACCTCATCTCGTATTAATCAACAAACAAAAAACAACGTATCCATCGAATCGTACTAAACTTTTAGAATCGGACAATCCAGGTTCAACAGATTCCGAAGTTAGGAAAATCCTAACGCTTCACATCCCAATTACAGAATATGACACACTCGGCTCCGAGTCCGACAATGATGTGTCTGCACGCGCTCTAAACTCGGCCAAGTATCGCGCCCAACGTGGTGAGTCTTCCAGGATATCCAGAAAATCCTTGGAATCTACTATTATATTTTATTTATCTTTGTGGAAATATAAGCCAAAACTTAAAAGGTAACTCCCCCTCCTTTTTAGATACCCAAGATGAGACCTCATCCTCCTCCGAGACCACGCCCACTAGCATGACCCGGAAATCGAAGCCACCGTTTGCTGCCCGGAAGGCTGGTAAGCCCGGGACTAGCGGCAAGCGTCATGTGCGCAGTTCCAGTGGCTACTCCAGCCACAATGAAGAAACTACTTTTAGGTAGGTGATCTAGATGTAAGCTCTGTTTTATCGATACCGAATGCCGCTACTTACGTAATCAGAACCCTGTACGTTTAGCATATCCAACTATCCACCAAACTATCAGGACCACATAAATCCACCAGCTCGTTTTTCGGATGCCAACGACAAGACGAAGACCCAGACGTCGCCACGAATGCGTGCCAACCAGAAGCTGCAGCGGGAGGCTTTCCAGATAAATGTCTAAGACCCGGAACCGGAAACGGAAACGGGGAGTTAATTTTAAAGCCTAATCTTAACTGAATGTACTATATAAGCGCGAAACGAAACTGTAAAATTTTGTTGTAAATCCACCCAGTAATGCGGAAATCGAAACGAAGAGGTCCCACACTGAAAATATAAAGAATAAGATGAGTAACGCAAAAAAAACTAGCGATGCGTTTATCGTCTTATTCCTTATATAGTCTTTGTCTAAGCTATGACTAACTCTACCTACAAAAGGCAGTAAAAATCTACAAAAGGGAAACTCAACTATTTACAACGGAAAAAGCGTTCAAGAAAATAACAGCAGTAGGAAAAGGGAAAGGAAATGACAGATTTTCGAGAGGGATTTTTGATTTTCAAGTTAAGAATCGAAATGGCAACAGCACGAGAAATAAACCATAAGACTTATTTACACACTGATTATGCTTAGTTGAACTTCAAGAGCAGCATAAGTGTAATAAACATAAAGACGAAACGAAGGATATAAATAAATTAATGTTATAGATCCTAAATTAAGCATTTAATGTATGATAAACCGAACTGCGGCAGGCCGCAGATGATGATGCTGCTGTTCTGCCAGCCAAAATCGAGGAAATCTAAGAAAATCTCAAGGCAGGGCACATGAAAATATATAGTACTATATTCATATAATGCGCATTACAATACTAAACAAAACACAACAATGGGCCTTGTGCTGATTCTTTGCATTTTGTAGTGGAATTATGAACATTATTTCGTTGAACTAACAAGAAGACATTGTTTGTTTCCATTGAATCCATTTTTGCATCAGTTTGTAAGTGTTTTGCGACAAGAAGAATGACACTGTTAGCTAGTTACTTAAATGAATTAAATTAATTTACACGGAGAAACAATAATAAATAAACACGAATGCATTCAGATAGTTTATGAAACTGTTGTACATAGCTAAGCGTCATACAATTACTTCTACAAAAATCGAAAAATAATATACAAAGCCGGAAGTTAGAGGCAGGAAGAAATCGATTTTAGCATTAATTCAATCGATTTTTTTAAATGTTTCTTTTCTTTTTCTTTTCCTCTACAAAAACTCATTAAATTCCTTTTATTAGCTACGAAATTATCTCAAAATATAATGATTTCTTTAGTGCGGAAAAATAAGAATTTTGTTTTCTTTGATTAATCAATTTAATATATTTTTTCTTTAAAGAAATCGATTTTATCCTTGCTCTACCGGAAACATATGTAAGAAGCGTATTAAATGTTAGATGGAAGAAGATTACCAAAGGCCAAAGTCGTAAGCCAGCATGCATTTCCATAGGCTCAACTACTGAACCCGCGACAAACAGAGACCCCCAAGATATAGCCGAAATATTTGCCAAAATAGCATCACAGACCCCGCTCTCCTGTACCATATATATTATGCATATATAGTATGTATTGTATGTAACTCTATTTTCCAAATAGCTACAACGACAAACAACAACCAAGCAACCAATTACATGACAATATGACACAACACGAGTACATTGCAAGCGATATAAAATGCATTAACGATAATGAAAACGAGGATAAACTTATAAAGTTGAAGTTGAAATTAATTAATTAGCAACTCTTCAGACTGCACAGCAAAAGGCGAAAGGCATTTACTTGAAAATCTTCAACTGCATTACTTGGTTGTACAATTTGGAATAAAGAATAAAAAGTGTTATTAAGTAAGAGAACCTACATAAGCATGTTGTAAAATTACACACGAAATTCTTCTAAAAACAGCACAGTTTATGTACATTGAGCATACATAGTTCGCGGCAACAATGAGAAACTTCAAAGCAAAAATACATGACTTGACATATGATAAAAAGAAAATCATGTTTTTCCTTTTTTTAGGAGATAACAATAAGTGGCTTTTATTTACACTTGACAGAGTTGAGTAAAAGAGAGATGCCTCGGATATATAGCATAGATTCACACATCCTTCTCGTTTGCAATTGTTGCATTTAAAGCATTTTCATAGATATACATTACAGATAGAAAGATAGATACGACTGCTTCGGGACTAAGAGCTATACAATGATTGTGTGTGCTCGCTTACACCTATAACTTAGGGCTAGACAGGTTACAATTACATCCTAGAGTTGCTTTTACGGCAATTACAAAATGGGAATTCTAACATTTCGCTTACAGAACACACGCTCGGGTTTAAGGTTTTTCTATATAAAACTGGAGTAACCGAGCTTGCTCCGCTAGCTCCTCCTTAAGGATTAAGTCCAATTCAGCTTTAGTGGCTTCTATGGCAAATATCAGAACATGATGGGCTTGTCCTTGCACTGATCTATTACATAGCCGGTGAAGCGCTTCAGAAACTTGGGATACTCGCGCTTGTAGACGGCCCTCAGGGCGCTAGCAGGCGCCCAGCCTCCAGGATTAACTGAAAAAACACTCACTAATCAGAGATATTCTATAGGTTTTCCCTTTAAAGATACTTACCCACAGAGCAGTAGGTGATTTTGCAGGTTAAATCCTCACGATTCAGGGGCTGACCCTTGACATAACCATCGGGCAGGTGCGTCTGGCAGGCCAGTATGACTGTGAGGAAAATACGCACACACTTGCCGTTCTTTGACTCCTGCTTGGCATACTCCGTGGAGTTGTTGCACACCACCCACATATCCCTAGCGCCATCCTCCAGGTTATCGGTGATCTTGCGCATGTGCGACCAGAACTGTGCATCTCGCTGGCTGGCTGGCCAGATGCGTTTGTGGGTTTGCAGAAAGAGCAGGGTGTCCGCCGAGATTTTCTCCAGAATTGTGCAGTCCTCCAAGGTGGCTGAGTAATAAATCAAACTGTTAGTTAAGAAAAATCTAACTAAATTTCAGCTAATTCCAACACTCACTCTCCCAGTCATTGCGGAATTCCGGCATAAAAAAGTAATGGCACATCTCCCGCGCCGTCACACCCTGGACCGTGTGATAGGCCTTTAGGGGGTCCATCACCAGCCCATTGACCTCCTCCTCGCGTTTGTACATTTTGATCTCACCCTCGTCCGCAAAGATTTGCCAGCCATTGCCGTCCTGGCCAACGCCCTCGCGTGCATAGTGCAGCTGCTCCTTGCACACGCGATCGATCTGTGTGTGTGTGGGGGGGGGGATAAACCCAATTAAATCCAATTAGACGTATTGACAATTTCCGTCGCTTACCTCCGGCCATAGAGCATGGCTCTTGGCCTCGGCACCGGTGCCGAATTCCTCTCGCGCCTCCTCACCCTCGGCCACTGCCTCGTGTGGCACATTGACCAGCGTCTGGGAGATTTGGGATTGCAGCCTCAGCTTGAAGCGCAGCTGCATGTCCTCCTCGATTTTATCCAGGCCCGTTTCGACCGCATCAAAGAACTCATCCTCGGGCAATGTGGAATGTGGACCCTCCTGGGGAGAGTGAAAGGAAAAGTTCAAGTTTAGGCTAACAAATAAATTTATATATATATATTTAGATATCTTTCAAGGTTCGGCCTAATTAATTTTAATGACGAAACCGCATTCAATCCAATTGGAAAGAAATGGAACGTGCTTTGTATAAATTAATCGACGACACTTGTCGTCGTCTGTGCAGCCAAATGGCCCAAGAAAATCCAATTTATGCTGTTGTTTTTTTGCGAACGGAGATTCACCGGCTGGCATGCGTAATTGGGCGAGCATAATGGACACAAAGGCGCATCATTGTGCCATGAATACGTAAGCAGAACCATGCCAGACGGGGCTTGGTAGTGCTCGTCCGCCGGCTGGAGTCCCATTTAAGCAGTGGAAACCCCCCAAGGAAATACTATTAAGAGGAACTTTTTAAATTCCATTAACTGAAAGGGTGCTAGGGAAAGAGGTAAGCCCATAAATAACAAGGAGTTAGGCTTTGGCTTTAATGGATGAGGAGGAATGCAATAACTTTGACATTTATGAACAAAAAATCGGTAAAATATTTC
>JAEIIL010020513.1:0-11300 GCA_018905715.1 Drosophila lini
GAAATCTTTCATTTACTTTGATTTGCTGCCAATATCTCTCAATCATCTCAAGGCAAAGGGGGGGCTGGCAGGGGGGTAACCTCAGCTCTGAGGTTTTGTAATTTATGAACTTCCGCCGCTGCACAGTGACTCACATTTCGACATTGCACATTAGTTACCGTCCTTGGCAACATTTTTTGGCGAATTGCATGCAGCGATGCGTAAATTTCACTTATGAGCATGAGCATGTGTGCGGGCTGTGGTTTTCTGAGGCAGGAAGAAGGATTTCCCCCCTTTTTCACCAAAAAATATTAAAAACGGCAAATCAAAGTGCTACTCTATGCCTGCCTACATATTTTCGGGCAAATGTTTGCGGTTGGGAACGATCCTTTTGCCGGATTACTTTCATGTGGCTGCAGTACTCCTCCTCCTCCTCCTGCTGGTCCTCCTCAAATAAAATGGAAAGCCTGCTCCACACACCGTTTGAATATTACAGAAAATTTTAATGGATTTTTCCTACATTTTTTTCAAGGCAAAGCCAATATTTTTACTATTTAGAGCGCACAAAAAACAGCGAGGCTAATTGAAACTGTCAAAAGTGACAGGTGGATTAGTAAATTAAATAATTCATTGAGCCAGCGGCAAAATCAATACAAAATTAACAATTGCCTGGAAAATTGACAGCAACGACCGGCAGACATGTGCTTTAATTTAAGGTTTTTGTAATTATTTATAATAATACGAATACCATTAAATGGTTAATTAGGAAATAGAGAGCAGTATTAGGGGTCAGCATTGCCCTCGTGGAAAGTTCATGAGTTTTCCAATAACAGAGTTATGAATTTGTTTGTGGCGCTGCTCTTCTTGCATTACAACAAGTTTATTGCAACTTTTACGGGGGTTCTGCCCCCTCCGGAAAACTTATCAAAAACTTTCACGTTCATCATTTCCAAATATTATGAGTTTCCATGCGAGACGCTCCGATTCGGAAAATAAGAATTCCTAGAAAGAGCGAGGAGGGACAGGGCATTATATTTTTGATTGCTAGTGCGTGGCGCATATGACAGAGAGTCCTTGCCTTTGTTATATCCTTTGAGGATCCCCCGCTGACAGTTGGAAGAAATGCGTTGTGATTTCTGGCCATTACCATTACCCAAAGCAGCCGCGCTTATCTCGGCCAGAATGCAAAGAGCCATGCCGAGATATGAGTCTCCTTCCCTGAAGATAGGATATTTCATGACGACGACGTCGGGCAACTTCCCCGGGATTGACAAAATAAATAAATATGAAAATTTACGGCACAACTTTGGTATATATTTTTTTTGTTTTCCCCTTTCTGTGTTGGCTTGTGGCTTTTAACTTTTGCCCACAGAATTTATTGAAAAATCGATTGCGGCATTAAATGCGCTGCCGAACTGCTGCCTACTGTCGCCCCCCCAAATCCTTTCTGGCTTTTCGGCAAATCATCTCGGCTTGCAGCTGGAAAAGCTGGCGCGTGACTCTGTCGATGTTCGCTGGAAACTCCTGCTGGAAAATTTATGCAAAGCGCTGTCAGATACTTAAAGTAAAGCCAAAGCTGCTGCAAGTTTCCCGGGCGCTGCTCAGCTCCTTGAAAGTTGTTTGTGTCGGCGGAGGTAAGGAATTGCGTTGTCCTGATGATGGGTAACAAAGGGATTTGCATAAAGTCAAGCTGGGAAATACACTGGAAAATGGGTTTATTTATTAAGAATATTTATTACTGAAGAAGGAAATTATTAGGCCACATAGAGGACTCCATAATTTAAGCTGGGAAATGGATTTGTATAAGTTTTGAAGATGAATTTTAATTGTAAATAATTTTAAAGAATTTTATTAGTTCGCTAAGAGGTTATAAAATAAATTAAAAAGATTGTGGGAGCATTTACTTTGTTAAACTATAATTTCTCAATATTAAAACCCCTCAGACATCTGCCTTAAGCCTTTCTAATTGACCTTAAATTGCATTTAATTTGTTTCCTCTCTATTTTATTACAAATTACCAAAGCCCCCAAAGCAGTTGGCAACAAACCAAACAAAAAGGCTAACAAACAATGTGCAAATTAGGCCACAAAAACACGCAAAGCGGCAACAAACAAACACGGCGAAGGGGAGAAGGTGGTGACACAAAAAACGCTAAGCCGCAATTGAAATGAACAAAAAAAAAAAGCGAATTCAAATACGAACTGAAATCAAATCAAATAACGCGCTAATTCCCAGCAAAGCTGATTCCGCCGCAAATTTAGCCAAATTAAAATAATGGCAAGACATTTATATACAAAATCAAATTCCATTTCATTCCGATTGCCGATATCTAATTAAATCAACAAAACCGCAAGAGCGCAATGCAAACAAACAAGTGTGCAAACACTCCGCGCCGAGGAAATAACAATTAAAATAATTATATTTGCATTAGCTTACATTAATTTGAGGCCCATTTAAAATTAAAATAAAAGCGGGGGAAGGGTGTATCTGTAGCTGGAATGCCATGTGTTTGCTTTAAGTTTTTTGGGGTTTTTATCGGCTGCCACATACATAATTCAGCGCGTAAATCGCTTTGTTTCACCGCAGACGCACAAAGTTTCCTAGGAGGGAGGGGCAGATGAAAGCCTCTTAGCCTAGTGCCACCCTCACCTTAAGCCCGGGGCCTATCAGCCCACCTTACCTAACAGAACCCTTGCCTGCCTAGCCTTGCCCTTCCCGGTTTTGTTAAAACTTTAAGTCAACTAAGCGGCTTACCTCGTACACACACGCCTCGCATCGCTCATACGCCACGTGGCAGCAGGCATGGCATCGCATCGCTCATACGCCACGTGTGCAGCTACCCCCCCTAGAAATTCCATCTCCGACTTTTGCTTAAAACATACTCTTTATTTTTATACTTTCGGGATAATTTTCACTTAGCCTATGTACAGTTTAGTGTTTAGTGTTTAGTTGTTAGTTAGTGGTAGTCGTAGCTATAGTTACTCGTAATTTATGCACTCGTTTTGTATACACATTTATCAAAAATACAATAGTAATTATTTATGGTTATTCTGTACAGTTTTTCATTACTTTTTTTTTTGTTTTTGTGGAACGCCGCCCGAGAGAGTTGATTGCCAGCGTCGTTTAGTTTCCCCGGTTGATGCCTTCTCAATTATTTACAAGATGAAGCGCTCCTCCCTTACATGCTGTACTGATACCGCACATTGGAGGCCAACTACAAGGGGGGATTTTTTGCGGATTAGCTGGTTAGTTTTATGGGATTTTTGTGCTCACCTCAACGCCCACCAATCGCTCATCGTACTCGCTGCTCGCCTGCATCGCCAGCTTGGCCTGCGAGTGCATAATCGCATCGGAGAGCGAGTCCCGCTGATATGTTGAGGATCCCAGCATTCCGGGTACGCCGCCGGCGGATCCATTCGATGGTGCCTTCAGGCTGGAGGATTTGCTGCGGCAAAAGAACTCCACAATGGCCACGATAACCGAGAGAAGGAGACCCCCAATGAGTATGTAATAAATGCCGGCCACATTGCTTAGCGAGAGCTCGTTGGGTGTGCTAGTCTCCTGGCTGTCCAGATTGGGGCACTCGGTCTTGTCGTACCACCACTTTTTCCAAATTCTCAAGAGTTCACCGTTTTCTTTCAGTGTCAAAACGGCCTCATTTAGGCGTTTTCTGGGGAGTTAATTAAAGTGATTTTAGGGGGTTAACTTAACTTAAAATATTACAAAATAAATAATTAATAAAGCTTACCTCAAGGGAGACCCTATAGGAGTGGCCACACCAAAGCCCTTGGTATCGATATTGCGACCCACCTTCATGGTATCGCAGGGCGGCCTGGCATTCACATACTCATTCTTAGGGGACTCCACCAGCAGAGCATACTTTCCCTTGGACGTTCTCACCCGGCGGATGCCCTCGTCGTAGCTGAGAACCGAAGAGCGTTGATTGGCGTTCATGTACTCCCACATCTTGTTATGCAGACCGATTTGTGAGCGCTGCAAAGTTTAAAATTTAAAGTAAAATGAAATCTAAAAATTATAATTCCTAACTCACCTTGAAGAAGTTCCATGTAGAGCCATGCTTGAGCGTTCCGTAATCCATATCCGTGTGCATGGCCAGATCCTCGGGTGTCTTGATGGGCGCCACCATGCGCTCCACTGTGAGAAAAGCCGCCAGATTGGCAGTGTAAGAGGATATAAGGATAATGGTGAAGAACCACCAAACGGCGGCGGCAATTCTTCCCGCTATGGAAGGTGGTGTAAGGTCACAACCCTGCTGCATGAAGGCGGCCAGTGAGTACCAGAAGGAGTTCAACAGACTAAACTCATTGGCCGGAACTGGAGGCTGATGGGTCTGGGAATCGCTGAGGGTGGTGGCACCGCCAATAATACCCGGCGGTTGCTGGGCCGTGGCATCTGGCGGAGGTCTACGCACAATTCTCCATTCGTAGGGCGGAAAGCGGGTCACAAAATACAAGACAATACTGACGCCCAAGTAGCTGAGGATTACACTTATCTGAAAATATATTTCTAGGGTATTTCTAAAGTATTTTATTATATGTAGAAGATCTACCCATATCTCTTGGGAAAGAGGATTGAGGAAGCTAAACACTCCAGGTGTTTGCTTAACAGGCTTCTTGATCATGATGGATATCCCCAGAGTCATAAAGGGCTTGCTGAAGTCAATCACTCGCTCACGTTCCGCTGTTATGGTCATGGGTGCTATGGATATGTCCGCCTCCTTGCGCAGCAGCTCACCCACCATGCCATCCCAGCCACCAGGAGCATACTGATTCTCGGCTCCATAGTTGCCATCTTGAGCCAAACGTATTTCATCTTTGGGAAAAAGGTTAATTTTTTGGGAAATGTAAGAAAGGTGAAGATAAATATAATTATACATAAAGTACTCTTATTTCTTCATAAGTAATTTTCTAATTATTATTTATATTTCTCTCCCAAACTCACATTTAATTCCCAAATGATTAGCCAGCATATCAGCCAAGTCCTTGCAGTATCCTTCAAATCTATCATTGCCCACCAGCTGCTCGCCATAGCTGGACTGCTTGTGCATCAGGTAAGGCTCCTCCAAAACACTGGTCACTATGTAGGTATGATTCCTGGCATAGTCCCCAGTGCTGGCAGAGGCAGATCTCGATGAGGTGGCATAGCTGCGACTGTGTATGGGCAGGAGACCCAAGTCATCACGCCACTCGGCCACCTGCTGCAAAGTGCTATTCACCGACATCTCCACCACATTCAGGGTATAGTTGATGCGTCGGCCGTCCTCGTCAAAGCGGATTTCACCCGACAAGCCCTCGATTTCCACCTGGCAAAAAATTATAAAGGTTTTCATATAACAAATGCTTTAAGAAACTTATAAAATAAATGTTAAAAAAAATATTTATTATATTTTTCTTTGATTTTACCTTCCTCAACACCCTGGATATCTTCTCGCCCTGCTCCCAGGGCGTAACCCATCCCTTGCTAGTGTTGCAGTCCAGCAGGGCGCCACTGGACTCGTTGGTGGAGGAGGACGAAGACGATGAGGAGGAGGAGGAGGAGCCACCGTGGCTGCGTCGCTGCAGATGATTGGAACGGAACTGATCCGGCTTCTTGCGCAAAATACGATTGAAGGCCTCGACGAGCACGAAAACCGCATCGTACATCAGGGCAGCCTGAGCCTGCAAAAATCATGGAAAAGACGAGACCATGGTTCGTGGCGAAACAAATCAATGGCAGGGGGAGTGCAGCTCAATTTACCGAAATGGCCGGCAAGCCGTTGGCCTGAAACTGGGATTGGGAGGCGGATTGGCCCTGGCCCGCTGGCTCCAAGCGCTTCCGGCTGTCATGGAAATCACGCACCGCCCGCCGATTAGAGTCGACAATGCGAAAGCCGGTGATGTTGATGGCCCCAAACTCGACCACATCGCTGGGCCAATGGTTGTCCATGACCTAGGCGGAAAAAAGGGGAATCGAAAATCGTTAGGTAAACAGGAAGTAGTCAGGGGCAGGACGGGATATTACCTGGTTTTTTATTAAGTATTATTCTTATGATATATTGGAAATTTAAATTTTTAAAATATTGTATGACTTTGTAAAGCATTCCAATAAAAATCCTATACATTCCTATTTAATTTATTATTATTTATATATAACAAAACATTTACCACTCGCAAAGTCTTAAATAAATATTTAATTTCCTAAGAACTGAAGCTTCCATGAATATTAAATCGATAAAGCAAGAGTAAAGCTCTTACAAAATGTAAATCTAGATATATATTCTGCTCCATAAAACCACAAATCTTTAAAAAAAACCAAAAATACCCCCGGTATATACAATCCCACCCCAAAAATTTTCACAGGCGTTGGAACCCCGCAACGGAAGCCCGGCAATAATTGCTTATTAAAGCCTCCCAGCGGGAATGCATGAAACACACTCCATGCCAGTACTTACCAGGCCACTGAGCAGGTAATGATAGGTGCGCCGGCCCAGCTTGATGTCCCGCACATGCTGGACGATGATCTCTTTGGCCATTTCCGCCGGGCAGTCGAGCACGATGCGCTTTTTGCTGAAGCGACCCAAATCCTCGAGCGTGTGCAAAAAGTCAATGGCCATTGTTACGTTGGCGATGCGCTTCACCATTTGCACACGGAATGTTTCATTTCCGGGCTTCAGTTCTTGATAGATTTGCTGCAGCCGTAGTAAGCCTGTTGGGCAAGAAGGGGGAATAAGCTGTCAAGGATCTCGTGGGGTGCTATTGTGTCGGTGTGTGGCTTAAGGTGTTCGCGATGAAAAACCATCTGATAATGCAGCCAGTTTTATGATAATGCCTGCAATCTATAAACAATCTTCAAGTTGAATGAATTTATCCCTTGGGCATTGATTTATTTCCGTCCAGGAAGCATGTGTCATTTAATCATATTCTTCATGCCAGAACTTCATCTTCCGAAAAATCCCTCAGAAGCCGCAAGAGAGGCAAACAAAAAAATACATTTTCACACGCCATTTGTTGCACGTTCAATATGGCCCTCCATGTTGCCGTTGTCATTGATTTGCTGCCTGCATTGATTCGCTGGATTTTTCCCCGAAAAAAAAAAAAAACCAAGAACAACAGGAGCAAGGGATACCAGCACAGCAGCGCAGAGCCAAAGCAGAGGAAAATCAGCAGGAGCCGTTCGTAAACAGTCGCGTGAAAAAGCGGAAACGGAAGTGCACACACACAATTGAAGTACTTTTTTGTGGTATGGCGGTCCTGGTAACATTTCAATAAATAGCAGTCCCAAAAAAGAACAGAGCACTCCCAGCAGTGCGTCGGTGGCTGCTGTTTTATTGAATGTTTCCTATGTAGTCGAACTCTCGTTGGAGTATTCATGAATGCGCCAAAAAATATGCTACCAATTTGTCGCCGTGTGCAGCCTTTTCAGGACTCTCAGCGGGCGTACACTGAGGTGAGAGTGGGAACTATGGGTTTAGATTGAGCTGAAAAATGCTACAAATGGTAGTAAATTATGATATTCAAATCATTAAAATTAGTTTATTCATAATTACATATATTATATTTATAATTTATAATATTTATAAAATAAAAATTATTAAAAAATGTTTAATACATTATTTAAAGCTTGAAAGAAGCCTCAAAATATCAACAAGAAATCCATTATTTCTCTCTGTAACTTATCTATAATTTCTCTATAATTTCTCCCCCTGTACCGAGTGATAACCAGGCACAAAAGCCAAAAAAAAAGTAGGAAAGGGCCCTGGAAGGGGGGGCCGTAGAACAAAGCAATAACAACAAACTGCTGACAGCGGCATTAAAATATAAAGTCCCGCTGTGGTGCCTTTCGTTAACAATGTAAACGCCAGAGTCGAAGTCGGCCAAAAAATGCCTGTGAATCACCATCACACAGCACATCGCCATCGCCAAGTGGAAAGGAGTGGAGAGTGGAGCACCGAGGAGCAAGTGGGGCACAAGCTGCTGCTCCGACTGCTGCTCCGACTGCTGCTGCGGCATTTCCTTTTCCTGCAACCAATGCCAGCGGCAACAATGTCGGCCTACTTTTCGGCGCCGCGGCAAATATTAAAAAATGGCCCAAAAAAAAAGGAAAATAATAATAATGTTAAGGCTGCGGAGCCAGTAGTAGCAGCACTCGGAACTGAGAGCTCCCAGCCGAAGGCAGCAGTTGCATGAAGCCATAAATTTTATTTCACACAGAGTCATTAACACATGACACACACAAACACACACGCACATATAGAGCATTCCAACGGCGTGTGAACTCATTATAGGGGAGACGGAGCAAACGGGGGGAGGTGGTACAGGCAGAGAAAATTATAATTAAAATTAACAGAAATATAAATGAAATAAATAAAATGTATTATAAATTAATACAAATATAAAATAGTATTTTTAACATTTTTAATTTATGTGAAAAGTATATTAGAGGGGTTTTCTACATCTAAACTTTTAAAAATGTCCTTCACCAAGCCCCGTTAAATATTTCTTCAACATAAATAAAGCGTCTAAGAAACATAAAACAAAATAATCAAAACTCTTTTAAAATAAAAGTAAAATCTTAACCAGAACTGCTTAAAATATGCCCATTCATAAGCAAATATTATTAAAACTTAAGCCTCTGCATTAATAAAATAAAATCGATACCAGACTCCCTTAAATTCTCTTCCTTTTTTTATCTGTTTCTCCCCGTGTAACCCAATAAGGAGGCAAAGAAAAATCAGAGCTGCGTATACGTAATATTATATGAAATTTTTACAGAGCTGAAAGGACTCTCATTCCCATACCAATTCACTGTAAATGTATGTGTGTGTGTGTGTTTGTGTGTGAGCCAGTGTCTTTGGCTCCATCTGATGTCTTCATCTTTGGCCGTAATTGTTGCCGTCCTCGTATTGTGCCACGTAGACGGCAGGAAATTGCTTTGAAATAAATTTCAATACAACAAAAAGCAGCCTAAGACCCGCACACACACACATGCACAAATACATAAACAGAAGCCGACAAAGTGTATACACATACAACCAAGCAGCTGGCAAAGCCCAACCATATGTGTACGCAGCCGAGGGTCCTGCGTGTGTGTCCTTCTCTTGGCTGCTTAAGCCCGTTGAGGAGCCACTCGAAAGAGCACACTTGGAAGCACTTGAGCGCGCTGTCTGCCGAGCAGCTCCTCCTTCCCTTCCTGCTCCCCTTTTCTTTTTTTTTTTAGCTCTTTGTGCCGCTTATTTAATTACATATTAGCAAAAATGAAAAGGCACGAGCCCACGAGGTCGCGGGATTAAAAAATAAAGTGGCACAGAGCCGGCGAATGGAGGCTTATTAGGAGTACAGGCGAGTCTCCATATCTCGAACCACCTGCTGGCCAATTAATTACATATAAATATACACAAAAACAGAGACAAGTGTGACCCATAAAGCTTTGTTTTGTTAAGAAAATGTAAAGAAGCATTATACTCTAAGCATTTTAATTAAAGATTTCAACTACTAACTATCTTTTAAGTATATTTTCCTCATTAACATAAAACTTCTTCAAGAAATAAAGACCATTAAATTAGTTTTTAGAGGCTTCAAAGCTTTAGAAACAAAGTTTTGGCTAATAAAAAGCAAACAAAACTTTAAACGAAGTTCGACTGTAGATGATTTCCACTCACAGAGCAAAGCAAATAGATTATTCCAAACAATGCCAAACCTCCCCATGGGTTTGAAACACTTAATCCAAAGCAGAAACATTGCCATAACCGCCACTTAAATCCACTCGCCTGCCCCGATTGACGCCTTATTTGTTTATGGCAAATGAAAGTCAAATGAAATGAAATCGAAACACAAAGCAGTCAAATGGGCAAACAAACAAGGAAGGAGATAATGTGGGGGAGGGTCTACTATGCAGAGGGTTATATCTATTTGTAGTAACTCACCATCGTGCGAGTCGTAGAGATAAATAATGCTCTGCCAGCCGTAGTACTGGATGGTATCGATAATCGCCTGATGATAATCCGGACGCATGCTGATAGCGAAATCCAGCAGCCCGGACGACGGGGTGAGCACCTAGAAGTATGCAAAGCAAAGGGCCCCCATGAACTCTCGCTGGTAACAATGTAAATGTGCACGCTACATGAAGCAATAATAAAATGAAACGCGTTTCCGCTGGGCGTCCCACCCCCTCCCACCAGAGACATACGTATACGTACGCCCCTGGGTGATCCAGAGGGGTCGGTCGGTTGTAAGGCGACGCCAACAAGCAGATACATCCAGAGAGATACACACAGATACCAGTTTCCGTTTAGCTCAACATACGAAGACACGGAGAGAAATTGGGGTGTTGAATGTTTCTATTTGGAAATTTTTTTAAAGAAAGAAATACCTGCCTAATATAAGCTGCCTTAAGACTAAGCTATATATTATTAAAAATTTTAATTAATTATTAAAACTATTTTAGGAGCTTAACAAAATTACTTAAAATATGTGGCAGATATTATATAATTAATTTCAGGCTTTTTGGCATTTTAAAAATAAATATTTGAGACCATCAATATTTTTTATAACCATTTATCAGTCATTTGAAATTACCAAAATAATTTTAAAAATATTTATAAATTATTAAAACAATCTTAGGAGCTTAACAAAATTACTTAAAATATCTGGTAGATATTATTTAATTCATTTAGGGCTTTTTGGCCTGTTAAAAATAATGATTTGAGACCATCAATATTTTTTATAACCATTTATCAGTCATTTGGAATTACCAAAATTTTTTTAAAAATATTTATAAATTATTAAAACAATTTTAGAAGCTTAACAAAATTACTTAAAATATCTGGAAGATATAATCTACATTGATATAAGGCTTCTTGGTCTGCTAACAATAAATAGTTGAGACTATCAATATTTCTCTTCGTTATTTATATTTACATAAGTCGTCTTAGGTAATAAATAAATATTCTCTGATTTTAAATCAATTCTTTTTACATTCTAATTTTTAACAAGTAATCTTTAAGCTTTAAAATACAACCATAATTTGCAGCTTAACAAAAACTATTACCCATATTTCTCCCCATGCAGGAAGCACGCAAATGCGCACTCAATGTGGATCTGGGTGTATGTGCCATAGCCTGTGTTTTGCCACCCAGAGGCAGAGTCAGAGGCAGAGACAGAGCCAGCATCGGATGCCTGTGCCTGTGTGACTCTGCCTCCATATCTTGATTTATAGTGATTGAAATAAAAGAGGCCAAGAGCGTGTCATAAATTCGCTGGCTCTCTCTCCGTGTAGGAGTCGAGTCGAGTCGCTCCTCGTTTGGCATTGTCTTCCGCCGGCGC
>JAEIIL010020542.1:0-43940 GCA_018905715.1 Drosophila lini
TAATATTCTAGGAAACACTTTAATAAGTGCTTTTGAGAACCATTATTATCGGGTAAAGAGGAAAATAAATAAATTGTAGCATTAAAAATAAATATTATACCATTACAATTCAAAGGAAAGTAAATTTCAAGTCAAGTATTTTCATTTTACTCCAAAAACCCGCAGTCTTGAAAAAGCACTAATAAAACTAGTGCTTAATTCTAAACTAATTACAATATTAATAGTCATAAGGATTATAAAACGTATAATCACAAATTGGGGGTTCTATAAAACCTGTCAGACTTTTACGACTCACACCATTAACATTTCAAGTGTCCCAAGTAATTGTTTAAACAGTTGCTTACAAATTGCTGGCCTGGAATTTCATCAAAATAAACAATAGAGAGTGACACAGTCTAATTTATTTAAATCTACCTTTTTACCGGCAGTTGTAACAATAATAATAATAGCAAGCCGACTGACACACATGCACTTGCTGAAAAACTGCAAGCGATGCTGAAAACGTGATAAACCCGTTTCAAGTGAGTCATCGAAATCGGCAAAAGCTGCAGCGCATGCGCAGCTATGACGTCAATGGGGAAATGGACATGAAAATGTTTAGCACGAAGCTGTTTACCCCGAGCTTGTTTATACGTTTTTTCGTTTTCTGGGAATTATACGATTGCCCATTGGGAGCATCACTGGAAGAGTCGGTCTAGAAATTGTCTGCTTATCGCCTCGGCAATGTCACAGATCAAAGCTATTTGAGATTAGCGACAGATCGAAGATTGAATGTATGAATACTATGGTAGAAATGAGTACTATAACAACAAATGATTCATTAAGTCACATTTTGGCTGAGCCTTGGAGAGAGTTGCTCGTGGCCCAAGCCTTACATAATATATGGAAGAATGATGCAAAACTAGAGACCATAACGCCACATATGTACATATGCACGTATAAAAATGAAAATTAATTGGGCGTTAAAAGCCGGTTAGTTATGTGTGTTTGGGCTTTGAGTGGGTGACTCTCCAAAATATTTTTGCCACGAAATGTGTTTTTTTTTTATCTATATTACCTATCTAACAGGCCTCAAACTATTTGATATTACCTAAAGCAATATTTACCCTCAGCTTTAATGATACGAAGCAGCTGTTCCTATACTGAAAGGTGATCTAATAGTGCGACTCGTGTATATTTATAGTTGATATTTTTTACACTCCACTGCACTATGCATAAATTTAAGCTGAGGTAGTATACATATATAATTTATTCCCGCCCTTTCAAAGTGTTCCTCTTTCATAGAATGTCATAAAAAATGGGACTCTAAAAATGCTATATTTAAACCAACCTGTTGACTGCACAGAATAAAAGCTTACCAATTAATATAAATTCTGGATATTTCAAAACTTGAAAGCTATGCAAGATACCAACACAAGGCATCTGTTGACATACAAATTAAAAATATTTTTCAAAATTGGAATATTAGAAGGAACACCAAAGTGAATTGAAAGAATTTGGGAATTGCCTTTTAATATGTCTGACATTCATCAACAAACATAGTATATAGTATATGGGTTTCCTTTTGCTTGAAGTGACCTTGAAGTCGGCCAGGCATTGCAAAAAATAAATAAACAAAACCCACCACAATTAGTCGCTAAATTAATGCAAAAATTCAGCTTTGAACTGTACACAAAGTCCGGAACAATTGTGTTTGGGAACTGAATTTTGTATTCGTGACATGGAGCACCCGCAGCACACTCTGCTTAAAATGTAATAAACACTAATTTATTTAATATTTACTTTGTTTTACTGTTTATTCCGCTTGCTGTTTACTGCCGCGTGCGATTTTAGCTTTTGTTTCGTGCAAAGTTTCTCGAACAACTGAACTGCGGCTGAAAAATCGGTCGCGTTTTGCGTTTTTCTCTGGAGTGGACGGCGGCAGAGCAGCGGCAGAGTGAAGGCAGCGACCGCGAGAGTGGAACAAACATGTTTTTGTTGTTGTTGTTGTGTCACCAGTGGTCAGTGCACAGAGAACAAAATGTATACAAATAATATATATTTAATTATAATCACTTTCAATTCAAATATACTTTTTTATTAAAATTTTTAAAAACAGTTATCCCTAATCATAGTACAATCAATTATGTTATTTATTTGTAAATGCCATACCATTTATATTAATAAAATATGTTCATTAAAAAACTGAAAACATCACTATTTTATTTGATTGTCAAAGTGATAATTAAACATCTTATTAGATATCAGATACATATGGGTATTTGCAGGGTTCATTTGAGTTTTCATAATACAGTGTGAATTTGATATTAATGTAATAATATCTGAATAAATACAATTTTGATTGATATTTTTCTTAGTGTACTTTTAGTTCCCATTGCTGCTCTTCATGTTTGTGTTTTTGTCAATATCTGGCATCGCATTATTGTCTCTTGGGCTCTTCAGACAAAATGTTTTTATTTAATTTTAGCTTCTGGTGCGCCTCTCCAAAGGGAATATCTGCTATCTAAGCAGTAATAGGTTTATCTCTCCGGCTGCTGTAAAATCATTTACGCTGGAATTATGAGTGCCTAAGATTAAGATATAATTTGAGATACTAGATTGTCGTAATTTCAAGTAAGGGATAAGTAGTAACACTGAACTTACAAAGAATTGAAGATAATTGGAATTTCTCAAATTTTATATATTTTTTGTCATATAATAATATATTATTAATTTTTTATTTAATGTTTTTTTAGGTTTAGGCTAACTTGTGTGAATGATATCGCATGTGGGGGCCTGCTCTGAAGAGTATGAAAACAATGGTTATATTCTCTTTTCATTCTCTGTCGCATTTTTCCTCTCTGTTGCTCTTTTCATTTGGTTTATCGCCACGACTTTGTTGTTGGGGCCTTAATGAGCGTCAAGTGAGCTTCATTGCTTTTGTTGGATCATCGCTCACCCACACTTACGCCTCTAGCGAAGGTGTTTTGAGCTCGTGTCGTTGTTTCGTCTCATTTTTATTTATTTTGATACCCTGTAACTGTGAAAAGAGAGGTGTGCTATTGATTACATACAATATCTTTAAATATTTTATTATTAAAATTATATTTGATTTGTTATTAGTTAAATTTGCTTATATTTAGTTTCAAGTTTAATTTATTAGACTATTAAAACACTGTTATTAATCAATAGAAAAATAATAATATTTTTGTGCATGTCAAGTATGCTCTAGTCCAAGCCCTATATAAAAACCAGCTCTTTTATTTTAATGGGTCTATTTGCCTTCAACGTCAAAGTCAGCGTCACAGTTTACGTCGCCGCAACATTGTAGCCCCTCTTGCTGCCCTATTTTTTTTTTACCTTTACACTGTGGACAATTATGGTGCTTTTGTTTTAAAATTATTATAGTCATAACAAATTGTAATAGAAAAAACCAAGAAACCCTTTAATTTGTATTCCTAATTGAAATATGAAAACAAACGTAAGGATATTGTTTATAAATAACCGATTTATGAACTTTTTATTTTACCTAGTTTAATATATTTTTAAGATAATATAATTATTAATCAAAATACGTAGTATATTTTTGACAATACCTTTTTACCTGTGCTAAAAGAAGGGCGAGTCCCGCCACAAATTTCAGCATGTTGATGAGGCACCGGGGTGCCTCTGACGTGGGTTCTATTCCTGGACGTTTCTATTTTAGTCTCTCCTTATTCTCGCCGGAATGGAATATTTCCTATTCCTATTTGGGCGTACGGGTAATTCTTTAATCCTTTTTATTACTTGATAGAACTGGGTTTCTAGTTTTCCCATTTGTTTTAAGAAAGCTTATCCATATTGTAATTGGAAAAATTAGTTTTGGAAAATATTTTCTTATTACTTATTGGCTTTTATTTATTTTTGTTTACATAACACTTAGTTCCTAGCAGAAACTTAACTTAAGAGGAGTCCGTTTTGACATTGGCAGCTCTGCCAGCCACAAAGCTGGCCATCTCGACGGCGTCACCTCCTTCCTCATCGTGTTGTCCCTCCGAACCACTCATCGAGCTACCTGTCTCTGTACCCCCCACAATATCGCCGGCGACAATGGGGGGCTCAGTGGTGGGATGGTTCCAGGGTGACAGGCTCACTGAATTGTGAGGTGGGACTGGGAAACAGGCCACACGCTCCACTTGTCGCGTCACCTCTGGATTCTCGGGATCTGTTTCGTTCAGCATGATGGGAAAGCAAACGATTCCGCCATCGAGCATGGGTGGTAGGGTTGCCTCGGGGTCTGGAGATTCCTCGCTGGACACGGGTGCACTCTCCTCGTCTCCATCCCCGTGTCCCTCCACAGTCTCCTCCTCCTCCCCTGCCTCTTCATCGGTCAAAGGATTCTCGGGAGGAACTACAGCGGATGCTTCCCCTGAAATTGTAGTTTCATTTTGGGCCACTCCCTCGGGCTGCTGGGCATTGTTGACGATGATGATCTGACGTCCGTTTCCCTGAGCGCCCTGTTCCTCCTCCCCATGATTTCTGACAATATGGGAACCATGGTGACGGTGGCCAAAGAGCAGGTTGTTCATCATGTGACCCGCCAGCATTCCAGTAAGGAAGTCTCCAGAGCCTACATGAAAAGGAGAATTTTATTGCTTGCGATTATTACGTATAATACATTTAATAACTAGCCAACTATTGAAACAAATTATTTATAAAATAATAATGATTCATAATTCTGTACTCTGCAATTTTTTCTAGGATCAAAATTTAAGGTACATCTAAATGTCAAAGACTCACCTCCCAATCCACGATTCATTCCCACCGGCGGCTGGGAGAGGAACACGGCTCCCGGTGGCAGGGCTTGGGGACTTGCATAGACCGTTCCGCTTGCCTGACCCATTGGATACGATCCGTAGCCGTAGCCCGGTGGCATTTGCTGGCGCGGATAGCTGGGCACCTGCTGCTTGGGCACCATCATCTGCTTGGGTGGCTGTGGAGGCGGCGGCGGTGGTTTCGGTACCGTCATGGCCGTATGCACCGGAGATCCGCTGACCACGCGACGACCGCCGCCCGACGACGAGGGCTTCTTGTACTTGCGCCAGCCGCCAAATAGGCCGCCGAAGGAACCGCCACCGCGACCCCTCCCGCCGCGTGCCTCGGCGGTGTGTAATGTGGAGGCTGCGAGGAGCAGCAGACTGAGTGCCAAGGACCAGGATCGCATTATAAATCACTGAACTTATCGGAGCTGATCCCAACTGATCGAGTGGCGCGGACGAACTGGCGGCATGCGGCGCAACTGCGACGCGTATATCCGCGGAAAGTGACAAATGCGTGGGCCGATGCCTTACGATTCAGAAGTGGGGTATATCTATGGAGGTTAGTGATTTATTTAAAAAAAAAAATAGCCTTTAGAGTTAAGAGAACTGTTACGTTACGTAAAACAAATTTATAAAATAAATAAGCATAATTTCAGAAATAAATTCTCAAAAGGTATTTACGAAATAACATTTAAAATTAAAATGGCTTTTGGGTTATCCTATAATAAATATAGATTTTTCTGGGTTTACTTAAATGCCATTACTGACTTGACCAACTTGGTGTCCTGGTGAAATTTAAATGCATCAAAAGGGCATTCGCATACTCCTTTCACCCAGCCAGTAGCCAGTCCCATTCACTCTCATCTTTCACACAACCTGACAACACTAGCTTGTGGGCCTGGTCCCCCATCGCTGAAAATTGAATGAGTGTCGCCGTGTAATAATTCAATTGACGCTAATTGAGACGAGCTCGAGCTCGAGCTCTCAGATTTTCTCTTGCAGTCCAATAACAAAAAAACAAGAAATTAAAAGGGAGAATATCATGTGCTGGAGCGGTGTTGATGTTGATGCGACGGCAATTTGACAAATGTGTCGCATCTAGTTTCATTACGGCTGGAATCCGAATCTTTGGCTGTTGCCAGTCGGGGCATGGGCAGTCGCCGGAGATAAATATCAAGATATACGGCGTACTTGGGGCTCGTCACGTTGGCGATGACCCCGGCGATCGCTCATGAACCCTATGATGACCCATTTCGAAGGCGTTGCATTTGCATCTGCACCTTGGCAGCCATCCAGCTTTGGAGGCGAGGTTCTGTGTGAAAATACATATTTATTTAAGCAGGCGTACTGAAAGTGAATAATGCTTAGTTAGTAATAAACTGAACTATAAATTGCACACTTAAGATACTGCAAATGTGGGTTTTGTTACTATTCATCCATCTACCTATCTGTCTTTTATATTTAACATAAATTATTAAACAGCAAGCTTTGTTCTGGAAATCAAAAATAGTTAAAATAACACTTAAAATTAATAAAATAACGTTAATCATGGAAATTGTGGACTTATCCAATGTGGCAAGTACTCGAGTACAGGGATCTTCACGCATAACATCTCGGATTTCCCTCCCTTAACTATTAAATATCTAGAAAAATATTATTTTCAGACTCAATGTTCGCTGCCCAAGGGAACGTTTCCGAATGCCGATGAGTACTGCAATCTAGTGACGAATACACTTAGCTGTGGGCTGTTCGTAAATCTCATTGACTTTATGAAGATTTTCTTTTGCAAGTTCAAGCTGTCCCTTTTGCCAGTTTACGGCTTATGCAATGCAATCATGTTGGTGGGACTGTTCAGTCTGCTGTATATGACGACCAAGTACTTGTGGGTAGATATAAAATATACAGCAATACCTGTTATTGTTTAGGTTCTCACAGCTTCTTTCCGAATCTAGTAACGCTCATTGAGTTCACTCCGATGACACAGTTCGGCTTCTCCTACCTGTTCTTTGGACCGTGTCTATTGATGCCCTACTACACGAGTGCCTGGCCGACTTGCAATGTTAAAGTGGAGAAACTGAGTCGCTTGCAGTTCGCCAAATTGATTGGGGACGTTATGAGGCACTTTGTGACTGGGATTATGGTGCTGTGCGTGCGAGGATATAAGGTTGAAGGAGTCACCTTGTGGTCCTGCATAATATTTATGATGCTGGGAATACTCTATCTGATGCTTGTGAGCAATCGAAAACACTATATCCACGCGGATAATATGGAGTCAAGTAAACACCTAGTTCTTCTGGAGCTCAGAGTGCTTGCATACATATTAATATTTTGCATTGTCCTAATTACGATCCTGGCGGTGTCCTATTCCACTTTTGCAAGAAGTAAGCTTCAGAAAAAAGAAAAACATGAGAGTTTTTCCGATATGGAAAGCGATGATGAGATCCTGGGCAGCTATCCGAAGCAAAGAATCTATTCCAGGCGTCACATTTGGTTGCAGACAGTGAATGGAAATAAGATTATGAGGGATAGCCATGTGGTATACAGGTTCTTAATGGTGGGTAAGGGCGTTCGGCGTCGAAAACTGTCTTGTTACTTTTTTAATTCTGCTTTCCCTAGGTACCAATCTTTTTCGTCTTAGCCCACTTTATTCCGGTAATATCGAAGGATCGGTACCTGATTGGTTGGGTCAAGTACATCAACTGCCTCTGTTTTCTGGCCCTGCCAGTGCTGTGCCTTTTCTATCAGTTCGATGCAGTCCAATTCCTCGTCGTGGCCATCGTTTGCTGGACATCCTCTCTGCTGGTCTACATCTCTACGCACTCGATGAGGCGGCCCGACCATGTGTGGCTCTATTCTCTGCTGGGACTGGCCATCAGCTCCATGGCCATGTGTGTGCTGAGTCGCGAGATAGAGAACCTCACCTGGCAGTACATCGGCCTGCGGTTCGACCTGCTGCCCGATCTCAACGCCCTGATGTACTTCGGACTGGGTGAGATGTTCAGCGAGGCTATTGTTATTAAGGGTCTGCAGCTGAGGAAGATGTGGGACGCCAGCTTCGGGGCCGTGATAAGCATGACGACCTATGGTGTCTTTTTGGCCTTTCCGCTTCTGTATTACCACGACTGCTACAATTCCCATTCCAAAGTAAGGATGTAATTTTTGTACTTTTCCCAATTATATTTTCTTAAATTTTCTTCGTAGATAATTGCCACGGCTTCAACAGAAACTTGCATGCTATTTATGCTCCTCATTCTGACCACTACTTTGCTCCACATTTCCATGAGTGGTTATGAGCTTCGCACATCGCTTTTTGTCTACCTGGTGGCCGAGACTTTTGTATATGTGACATTCCAGTGGATGACGCATCATACTTCGGTGTTTCCACTTACCTTTTTGCATAATCTGAAGTGATGTTATTTATTTTCATTAATAATATATATTTTTGTAATAAAGAACATTTCATTTGTGAGAAGCAAAGACTGGGTACGAGTTATCAGAGGAGCCATAAAGCCGCTTCATTTTCCCATTAATTTGGTTAATATTTACTTAGCAAAGATTGGCGATTAAAATGTGTTTACCTACCTCTCTCCAGAGGAAAATCAGAGCTCGATATTAAGTCATATTCATGGACAACTTTCTCGGCTTTGGGCCAACATAATCGCCATAAATTATCATGGCCTATTGATTGCTGCCGACCATTAAAACCTAATGCCCAAGTCTATGCCCTGACCAGAAACACGCACTTACTCCATTTACAACGCTTGGGCCATTTTGAAAGTCATTTATAATGAAATGTAGATGTTGGATCGCCTTTGGGCCCTCTGCAACAACACCCCCCAGTCCCTCTCTTCTCGAAAAAGTAAGTCATATGTCATCTATAAGAGCCGAAATTAGTTGCCCGGCAAAACTTGTAAAATATTTACGAGCCCAAGTGAGCGCAAAGGAAAACAATCACGGGTTCCAGGCCGGACTCCGGAGTGTGCTTGAGGTGCGTAAAAAGTAACTACTTTGTGGCTTATGTGTCGAGTGCTCGAAAATATTGTTTGTCTGTAGATGTGTGTGTTTGTGTGGGTGTGTGGGTATGTGCGTGTTGGGCGGAAACTAAAACAAAAGCATTGCCTTTGCCTGCTTCTGGGCATATCCGAAGGTGTCGCAGTATGCGTACGTGTGCGAGTGTGAGGGCTCTGCTTGTGTATATGTTGTGATTGTGCAATAAAAAATATCCAGCTGACATTTTGTGTCAAGCACCTTTTTCATTTTGGCACTTCAGCATAGCTCGGACCAAGTCCGGCTATCCTAGGGGAGGAGATGGGTCTGGGGATCGACTAGGGGAGAAACCGAGGAAAACGGTATGTGCTGGCTAATACTTCAAAGGATTTGAGGTCGGGACAGGGTTGTGAATCCACAAAGAAAAACCTAAAAATACTCAAAAAATATACACAAATTTGTGTTCTTTTGAAATGAAAAGGTTTTTAATTGCATTAATTTATAAATTTATTGCTTAAAGTCTAATAAAATGGTATAACATTTTTATAGAAACCACAAACGTATTGATACAGCTAAAATATAATTTGCCAATAATATTATGATTTTAAAGTATAAATAAAAAAAAAACAAAAATAATAAATAAAACCTGACACCAGGTATCCGTTATTCGCCAACCTCATTTTCTTCATGGCTTGTTTTTTTCGGGCCCTGAAAGAGATTGGGGTGATGCTGGCCCCGGTTCGCTAGCTGCTTGAGTGATGACAAATTACATTTGTCAGATTTATGACCAATTATGAGCGTGTTATATATCACCCTGGCGGTGTAGCGGCGTAGCAATGGCAATGACTGAGGCAACGGCAGTGGCCATAGCCAAATGGCAGCGAGAGCCACCTTAATGGCAAGCGCAATGAATAAGTCGCCGTCGTTTGTTTGCGGTCTGCGGCACAGCCATATATATAAACGCATATAAGTCGGTGTCTAGGTCCGTGGTAATGCCGGCACGTCCTTAATGCCTTTGTACAATATCGCATTTCGTACATTTTCTCGCGCCCATTTCGCGTGCCCCAAATCCTCAACTCATCAAAAATTGGGCCGCCTTCTCGTCCGGGTTTCTTTTTTGAGAAATGTCTTTGGATTTCATTCGCGTGTGTGAGGTTCTTTTTTGTGCCCGAGAAATGGGACCCACAGAACATATCGCGTGTCTTTATTTTCACACTTTTGCCCCGTATTATTTATGCTGCTAATGCGTTGCAAATGGCCAAAAATCGCTTTTATTACACGCGCAGTTAAACTTCAATTATGGCAGCTAATCATAATGCATATGCCTTGGTGTTTTCAGCGAGGGTTATTTATTCACTAAGGGTTTTTATTGGAATTTTTGTGAAACGATTTCAAGTGGTTTCGGGTATTTTACATTTTGTAAATTTATTAAAATATAAATAAAGCGTATTATTTTCTAATCAATTGGTAAATAAACATTTAAAGTTTGTTTAAACACAAAAATTATAAATATGGCATTATTGACCAAGGATTCTTTTTGACCATTGAAACTTGATTAAAATAAAAGTAAAACTCCTCAATCAGCTCTCGTTCTAAATCTTTCCCACATTTCACTGTGACAAAACGCAGAAGGCACGCAGGAATATGCAAAAAAAAAGTAAAACTCCCATAAAACACGCGCCCAAGTGCTCAAATTAAAATCGAAAACCATAAATTATAACAAAAAAAAAAAAAAGAAAAATAACGAACCACCGGGAACTGAGAGGCGGTGGGCGTGATAGCAGCTGTAAAACAGCGACAAAAACGGGAACAACAGCGAGCAGGCAAAGGCATTTTATGCTTCACTTTACAATTCAATCAGTTTCAATTTCCACCTGCCAAATACATTTCCGTTTTACAGTTTATTTCCACTGGCAAATGCCAAACGCGGCCGGCCGGCTGTTGGTCATTTTTTAATTTCGACTTGAATTTCAAAATTCAATTAGTTTTTGCCACGCACACACAGACAGACAGGAAGGAAGCAAGGCATAAAACAGTCAGCCCACAGATCCTGTGGAAATCAGTATCCTGAAGCGGGAAGAGGGGAGCAGCTCACACCACAGATGTCCGCCTGTGTCTGCTCTGGCATTGTTGGTTTCACTTTTTAGATTTATGCTTTTAGATTTTAATGAAAAGCCACATTTATGTAGATGCCTCCACACTTCCAGGAGCGCAAAGATATAGTAGAGGAGACGGCGGCGGGGCCTGCGGCAAATGCAAATTTTGTGGTCCAAGGGGCCTGGTGTTGGTCGGGGCCAACCAATTTAAGCTCCATAACTCAGACCGTAGCGTGAAAGAAATTAGTTCAGTTGGCGGAGCTACTCCTCTTCCATATCGAGCCTGAGAATCAGAGATTTGATTTGTGGCCGGGCCAGCCAAAAATTGGCAAAACTGCCGGCTAAAGTGTAGGGACAGTATTCAATTTAAATTAGTTTTTGAGAGAGATATATAAATACATCACATAGATGGTAAATAAATAAATTAAAAAATATTACAGTATATTTAGCAATATAGATTTAATTTTTTTTCGTCTATTTGAATAATTGCAATCTAGATCAAGAACATTGTGAGCGCCCTGTATGTAGAAAGAAACCCTGCTATTCATTGATTACGACGCGGAAATACTTATCCACTCATTATTGATGAAGCACCGATAGACCCTTGATACGTATCAATTATACCAATTTCGCTCGATGAATTTCCATTTGAAGTGCAAACGCTGAGCTTCCAATTAGTGGAAATTTTTCAAAAATCCATGCGAGTGCCTTTCGTAGTTATATTTTTCATCTTTTTTTTTATTGTTTTTCGTCCTCTGCATTTGTTGCCCTTACGCGCTGGGAAATAAGCTGCAATATCTACGGTCTGCCAGTCGGCCTGTCCATCTATCTGGCGGACCCCACACTCTGCTGCACTCACGCAACTGTTGCTGCTGGCAACAACTGCACGGTGGCAGCTACATTGGATGTTGCCACAGCATTCGAGACCCATAAGCCGCTGGCAGCTTGTAGGCAGTGGCAAATAAACAGCGAGGGATATGTGCCACGCCCTCGTCGACATACAAAGCGTCGTGCAAAAAGAGTAGCATACAACTCAGGGCGCCATCATCAGCAACATCTGCTGCTGCTGCTGCTCTATCCTGCTACTCCTGCTTCTGCCGATGCTCCTGCCACTGGTCCACTGCTGCATGGCAACTGCACATTACCGTTATGTAGTTTTTCATGCATTCATTGCGATAGTTAGCCGGTCGGCAGGCAACTCCCGGAATATATTGTTCGGCAAGAAGAGCGCATCGAGGGGGCACTACGAGACTTCCACTGGCACATTGCACTGTGGCTGCTCAAAAATTCTATCCAAATATTTCTATTTGGAGTTTTTTAGTAGTGATAACAATTGCATATTTTGTAACATTTTACGATTTGATTCTTCTAATAAAATAAACAAGATGAATGAAATTCCATTCAAATTCTAATCAATTCGAGGCAAAAATTAAATTAAACCAAGGTTCACTTTAAGTTTTACAAGTTCAAATATAAATAAAAATTCAAAAAATATATTTTAAACTTTTATTTAACATAGAGTTTTGTTAATTTTTGCATCAATGCATTTTACTAAAATCAATCCAAAAGTTTCTACATTTTCAAACTAAAATTTGAGCACAAAAACTAAATAGACTTACAATTTTGTAATTTATATTTTTTAGTTGTGATACCAAGAGCAATTTTTTTTTAACAATTGTTGGGGACTTTATTCTCCTAACAACATTTCAAAGGGACTTAAAAAAATAAACCTAAGCCGATAAATGAAATTCAATTAAAATTCTTGAAAAGCTAAAAAAGTAATAAAAAAAAAAATAACAAAAAACATAAATTCTAATTCTCGGCCTGACTTAATTCGAACAAAGAACTGAGCCGAGTGTTCGCACTGCAGGGGATTGGTTGAACTGATAAGTAAGCACACGTCGCATTGGCCTGCCTTCACCGTCCTTCTGATCCAATGTCTCCTGTTCCGGCAATGGAATGGGGATGTAGATGGGGATGTGGCCTGTCCAGGCATGGCAGGGCATGGCATGGTATGGCATGAATGCCGTGGCCCGCCTGCAACTTGACCCAGGGTCAAATGCAACAAGATGCGGTGCGTCGAGTGGCGATGCTGTTGCTGCTGCCGCTGTTGCAAATGAAATTTTTCTTCAATTAGTTTATTTTCACACCAATGATTTTGATTTCAGGTCCGATGCCCACAGCCCCATTCCCAGCGCCGTTCGCCTGTCTGCTCAATGGGTATGTTATTGTTGGCGCTGTTGCATCGGCATGTTAACGAGTGTGCGCCCACACTGAGGGAAACAGGGAAGTTTTTCTGGCTGAAATATAAATTAAATTTGCGTTTAAATCCAGATAACAAGATCTATATCTGTAAATAATTTTAATCTACAGTATTATCAATCAACAGTAATCTACAGTAATCTACAGTTTTGCACTTCCAAATCTTATTGAATCCATGCTAATTTCGCTCAGTGTCTTGTGCGGCAATTAAGGCGGCGCGTAATTGTTGCCAGTTGCTGGATGATGCCGGGCATCGTTGCAACAATATCATTCCGGCGAAGTGGACTCCGGCCATTCCTTGCCGAACATTGAGCATTTTGTTGCGAAGCTCCAATTTTCGATTGCCTTCCACTTGATGGACCGCCAGCGAATGGAACCAGAAAATGCCAGCGGAAAACTAAAAAAAAGAACAACGTGGCAACGGAAAATGAAAATGATTGAAGTGGGAGCCAATTTGAGGAGTGTACATGCATAAACATGAAATCAGAGCGGAGAACGAAGGCAGGTAGCTGCCATCGCATTACCTTTAGTTGCTGGCCCATTACGTATACGCCACGTAAGGCGGCAAAAAATGAATTGGATTTGTCAGCGTGTGCGAAACTAAAAGATATCAGCGGGAACAAGTCCTGGCAGCAGGAAAAGAAAGAGACCAGAGAGCCACAGAATCAGGCATATTCCAGAAATGAGCATGCGATACACGTGCTGGGGCAATTTGTCACATGAGCCTCTAAAATATGCCCAAGGGTGTTTGGGAAAAGCCAACCAAGAGGTTCCAACCACACACACTCGCACACAACACACATTTTGCACGGCTCAGTAATTGTGTTTTAAAAACCCATTTCGCTAAAAAATCAAAAGGTTTTCACTCGGCACTTTAAAAATTCATAGGAAAATATATACATTGACTATAGGGTTAATGAGAAGTTCTAAAATGTATTTAATATTTAAACTTGTATTTATTGAATATATTTTTATAGTGGCTATAGCACACACACATATGAGAAACTTGAGACATTTTAATTTAAAAGAAATAATCCTTAAACTGGGAAGCTATATATGAGTATTCTTAAACATTATTTTAATATAAAAACTTAATTTACGTATTGTAAATTTCAAAATATAGCTTTCCAGAAATACTAAATTTCTATATTAACTCGTGCGAATTCTCAGTGATTATGCTTTTCAGAACTGACCCCAAAAAAACGATACACATTCAGATGGCAGGCAGCTTAGCGTTGGGAAAAATATGAAGTCTAGCTAAGATTAGATGATTTTTCAAGATAAACGCAGAAAGTTCGTAGGCACTTTTCGGCTCCAAGGAAAATGCCGCCTCCATATATATATTTCCCGCTCGTTGGGATGTGTGTGTATGTGTATTTAAATGAAGCAATCAATAAAATGCTGCAAAAATTCCATTTCGACTATGGAAATTTTCAATTTGGAATTTTCTTTGCTGCACTGCTTGCCAATGCCAGACTTTTGGCTTTTGCGAACCGATTGCCGAGTGGGTATTTACCTTTCGTTTCAACAGCTGTTTTTATTTTCTGCCAGACTCGCATACATGGCGCAGACATAATTTAATTTCACATGCCTTGGCACCACGAACTTGTGCGCGCCTTTGCCCTCGCGTCTCATTTGCAAATTTAAGTTATGTAGATTATAATTAGAAAAGTTTTGGCCCCCAACAAAAACTTTGTTTACAGGCAACACCGGGTACCTACTCTCCAGCTTCCCAGTTTCCCATTTTCCATTTCAAGCCGCCGTCCGCCCCTCGGCCCGCTCATAAAGTCATAAAATTATAGGTAAACGCTTACGTGCATTGCCGGAAAAGCTTTTTCCCGAGTCACAAAGACCGCTGGCCAATTTGAATGGGCCCAGGCGCATAGGCGGGTTGGCTAATTAATTACCACAGAATTAAACAAGTACGTTGAGTACTGGGTGTAAAAAGGTTTGCGCACTTTTCGCCATCAGAAAGGGCACACAACTTGAATTGTATATAAATGACACAATTCGAAACTAATCATTTTTAATTGGCGCTACAAAGCGAATGAAAGCGAGCCGCGAAACACTTTTGGGGCCAAGAAGTCAAAAGATAAGTTTTAGAAGTTATGTTCGCAATTAAAATATTAAATTGTGTTGCTTGAAGCAAAGCCAAGAAGTTTCGGTAACCGAGGAATTTATGACCCAGAAATATGAAGCCAAGTTTTGAATTATTTAGGATTCTATTAATTATAAAATATGTACGGATTTGTTTACAACATAATTATAGCTAAAGTTATTCTGCTAAGAATTAAAGTCAAAGGTATAATTTACAGTTTCAACTACAAATAAAACATAAAAAAAATAATATATATATTAAATCATTAAGAGTAAGAATAATTTAATAGTTGCATTAATATCTGCATCAGCGCGTTTTAATACTCATTCCGAAAGGTGCTTGCTTTTTTAACTAAAATTGAAACACAAAAAACGAGAAAAAAGGACGAGCAGAACATTCGAAAAATTCATTACGTATACGCCGTGTGGTGTGCAGCTTTGTCGAAGTTGTTTTTGTTATTGGCATTGTCTGCTCTGTGCGCTGATTTACAGCTGTTTTTTCTTTCTTTTTTTTTATTATTCGCATCGTGTTTTTGCCATGTCTTTTGCACCTCGCGTGTTTGGGAATTTTTTACGACTCACGTGCACCCATAAAGTGCTCGCTGGGTGCGCCGTGTTAATTATGCTTTTAAGCAAATTAGCCAGTGCATTGATACACGCGAATAATGCGAAATCGATTTTGGCGAGCAGGCCAATAAATTACCCACAAAACAAGCGCAGGCGTCAAAACAGAAATCGGCAAACAAACAGAAAAAAAATCAGGTGCCAACATGTGTGTAAATTTGCCATCTTTTTTTTTTACTTCAACCACAAAAGGACGCGGCATGTGGGTGACGCTTAAAGCCGGTCGATTCTTTAATTTATTTTTACAATTTTCATGTTTATGCCCGGTTTCCTTTCTGGCAGCTGCCTGGCAATTTGATAATTACAAAGGAAATCCTATTAGCGCCGCTTATTTATGCTAATTTCGTTATTTTCGCTTAATTTTTAAAACATGAGTGCCCTGTTATCTGTGACCCCGGAGCAGGGGAAGCTGGGGCTGCCTTTAATTTCATTTAGCGTCTCTGACAGCATTTCAAAGGTGGCAGGACACAGGACACAGGAGGCGGAAGGAGGCAGGACTTTGGGCCCAGCACGCACCATTCAAATTAAGCAATGCGTACATTATAATCTTCCATTGGACGGAGGCCCAGACAGTCAGGAGCAGGAGCAGGAGCAGGAACCACCTGCTCATACGTGGCAGCCGCGTGTCGCCTTCAATTATGTCACATGCGCACTGTGCGTCTTCATCTGCGAGGCGAGGAGCATAACAATCACGATACACACGCCTCAGATTGCCATCTATTAGGGGCAAATGTCCTCTGCCACTTATCCCCCGCCCATGGCCCGCGACACATCCTTGGCCAATTTCTGTTGAATTTTTACCTTTTTCACTTTATGGGATAATTTGGTGACATGAATAGACGTGGAAATTCGTGCCGGAAAATTTTGCCATAGCGTCTTAATTGGCAAACCATATTAATATTTAATTATGTCTGATATTCTTGGAATTTTTTTCTATTCTACTTAAGCATATAACCTGAACGTGGGCTAATTAAAAATTTAGCGTGACATTTCTTAACGAAATTGGGTTGAAGTGATGAAAAAGTGATTTCAAAGTGAGGAAGAAATTTTAATGTAAAACGATACAAGTATTTTCTTTTAATTGGATTGCACTTAGTGGGGCACTTAGTAGAAAGTAAAAGTTTTAAAATAATTATTTAAAGCAAATACTAAACTGAAAACATAACTCTTCGATTTTTAAGTAACTTTTAAAAACTCCTTTAAAATTCAATAAATACACTTCAAATGCAAAGGTGTTCAGGTCTTTTAATCAACAGCTTGCATTCTGGAGTTTAATTAAATCTACTTCCTTTTCAGGGGCTAATTTCATATGCCCTTCTTCTACCAATTACCAATTTTATTGCCAGCCATAAAAAGCGGAAGAGATTTGCGTCTGGCCAAGCGCAGAGATCAACAAAATTCGCCTCATTGTTTCAATTTATTATTAACTTTTATACCTTGAACGGAACTTTATTTACCAATAAATGTGCCAGACTCTGTGCCGAGCTGCTGAGCAATTTTTATAGCTTTTTAAGCCAATTTCCGTTAACGCCCCAATTGTTGGCCCATTTATGCGTTGTTGTCAAAGTTGAAGGTCATTAAAATGCCGGTGTCCGGGCATAGTTCCTCATCCGATTTGCCAGCTTAAGCAAATTGGCTTTGGCTCTCCTTTCCTTCTTGGACTTTTTTTTGCGTTTTACGTTTTCGCCAAAAAACAAAGTTAAACTACAAGTTGACATTTTCTGAGAAACAGGAATCCAGTGTGGAGGAAAAGTCGACAGTGCTTGATTTAGTTTTAATGGCAGTATCCCTGGTTGCCGTTGTTACTCTTTGTGTTTCTGGGAAATGCTTGGCATTTTATGACGAGCTGGCGAGAGAGCAGGAAAAGCTGCCACAGGACTCGGCACTCACATGCAAGTCCTGATTTTGTCATCCCCGCCCGGGGCTAGTGAAATAAAAATGAGCTACCGAACTGCGACGACAACGACGTAAACCCAACCGCCAACTAGCCAGCAACAACGAAAGCATCAGCATCAGTGTCCCGGCGAAGGCAAGAAAACAACAACAGAAAAAGGAGGAAAAATTACTAGCATAATAACGCAAATATTTTACGATATACAACAACAAAAAAACATAGGGGGAGTTACAGGAGTGGGAAATCAGGGAAAAGCCAAGAACTTAAGTAGCTCCGGGCGCGCAAAGAAACAAAGTAAATAAAATTTTCCTTTATTTTTGCTGTACAACATTTATGGCGACTACATGGACTAGTCCTTGAAGGTTGTAACCATGACTGTAATAATGGGATCAGCGAGATTATTCTTTATTTAAGAGAAATCTTTGATACTTAAGTGTTTGGATGTAATGTCTTTTTAAAAATCAGAAGAGACTGAGCTTATTTTCCAGAAGAGTTCAATATATTTTGAATTCATTTTTTCAGACATACTTACAAATTGGTAAATTCTTTTTATTAAAAATAAATTAAATATATCATAGAGAGAGTATCCAAATTCTACCAAAAGAAAGCGTAACATTTCCGCTTTGTGTTTTTCGTTGGCTCGTTTCTTATTTATTCGCTGCTGGCGCACGCATAACTTGCATTGAGGTTAATTTTTTGCTGGGGTTGTGATTGGGGCATTTTTTTTTTTCAAGAAGGCGACGAGGGTTCGCTTGATGGTGTGTATTATGGACTGCAGCCCCAGCCAGCTGATTGTCAATCGCTCGCGGCGGAGACACAATCAGTTGCGCTCGCTTTGGGCCAATGACGCTTTATTTAAAAAGCAAATAAAATTAAAATACGCCCATTCATCCATCCATCCACGAGGCTGTGCAAATGTACGAATATATACATATATTTTTTGCCAGATCAAACAGTCGAATTATGGGCAAACACACACACATGTCTGCAGAGGCTTCGCAGCGACTTCGTCCTGGCAAATTAAAAGCAAATATCGCCTGCGAAAAAATCAATTAAAATCAAATAAGGCTTTGGGTAAATATCCAGCTGATTTAAAATTATTTTTATGCAGCTTCCGTGCAAGCGGCAGCTGATCCCTTCCAGCCGCCGCCCCTTAAAGTACACAAATTATAATTATTGAAGGACCAGCCCCAGACAGAGGGCCAAGCCCTCGGAATCGACAGGACCGCCGTTCTCCACTCAATAGTGTTTCAATGGACGCCACTTGAAGAGCATTCCACCGATTCCACCGCCAGTCAAGTGCAATTCGGTGCGAGCTCGTGGCCGAAGACGACGTCGCGTCATCGATGGGAGAGTCCGATCCGAGGGCAAACAGGAAAGCGGACAATTAATAAAAATGGAATTTACTTTTATGTGTCTCGGCCCCAGCTCTCCCCCCGAATTCCACTCCTTTTATGTCCGCTCAGTTTCTCGAATGGCAATGTCAAACAATTTTTTGGTCCTTTCGTGCACTCGTGTTGTTGTTGGCAAATTATTCCGCATCTCATCATAATGATAATTACGGGGAGTGAGTGTCAGAGTCGAGAGCGAAAATGTTTTCGCCAAGATTGTTGAAATAATCGATTGACCGAGGTCTGAGCATGATTTATACGGAAAACAGTCAATCAAATTACGTCTCCCTGCAGCGGAAAGGAAGGTCCGTTGCGAGACAAAAGAGCTCACAATGCGCTGCCTGATTGAAGCCTTTGTTGATCAACATCCTGCAAAACGGCGTGGCCTTTATTTGCTTTAACAGAGGACGGGGAAAAGTAGCAAATGAGCGGAAAACAAACTGTCTTACAACTCCGTTTGATTGCTGTTGTATTGAACAGAATTCAGGTAAAGTTAAGCTCCTCCCTGAATTTAAAAGATTGAAATTATAGAGAAATGGAATTAAGCAGAACTGGTTTTTTAAGGATTTAGCTAATATTTGAATTATTGCAAACAAGCTAATTTTTATTATATACATTTGAGAAGTGGTTCTTCAGATATAACCATAAAAATCACTCTAAAAAATATGGTAGTTGTAAGTTCATACATTAATTTTCTGGCAGAAATTATTGATAACAAAAAAGGAAGCCACGAAGTTTGTCGACTCGGCAGCTGAGCTGATCAAAAATATATATACGTTAAGGGGTCGGAAATGTCTCCTTCACTGCGTTGAAAATTTCAGACTAAAATTGTGATACCCTGGAAGGGTATACAAATTGGGTCAGCCTCTATAATGTGCACGAAATAGTATCCAAAATTCAACAAAAAATTATCTTCTTGATCGGCCATCAGTTGAGGGCGGCCTCAAAGCCCTTCCGCTTACCATTTCCTCAACAATTAAGTGAATTTGTATTGAAATCGCCCCACAACTGCCAGAAGTAATCTGGCAAATGACATCAGACTCGGACTGGGCCTTTGTCATAAGTTTGGCCGGTTATTTACTCCGCCAGCGACATCTCATTTGGTTATCTCGGATCCGCCAAGTACAGGCACTCCGGTCACTCGTTGTTGCCACATTTATTTGCACCCGACCTTCTCCTTCTCCAGTCGACCCTAAGCCCGCTTAAGTGGCTAAAAAAGAATCGGGGCACTCGGGAAACTGAAAACTTTTCCTGGCCGCAACGAACTAAAAATTAAAATTAAAAATTATTACACGCAAACCTTTTTTCGCCAGGCATTTCCCACTCAAATTACGGCGACAAGGTATTCGGCTTAGAAAACGCAAGGAGACGGAGATGGAGGCCAAGACCCGCCAGTTAAACAAAGGCCAAAGGCAACCCTTGGGCAAATAATACTTAAACCCTCATTAAAGAAACTGAAAAGTAAAACGAAAAACCGAGCAAATGGAAGGCAGGAAGAAAAAAATGTCACCCTTGCTCAGTTAATATAAACAAAGAGCGGCAAATACGAGTGCAAACTTGCCAGCAAGTCAAGCAAATTTGGCCAATTTGTCCCGTTTCTGTTCCCATTTTGGGGAAATGCTCCTCCCTTAACTTTCGCCCCCTCTGCCCTTGCAAAATAATTAAGTTTTGCTTGGAATTTTTCTTATGCCTTTGTGCCGGACACTACTTGGCGAGTTTTACACATTTTACATTTCCCTGTCTCCCAGTTCGGCAAATAATTTCCACCGAAGTGCAAACAAAGGCCACGGACCAACTCGTAAATAGTTCAAATTTCGGGGGTGAGTGAGACTTCAGTTTGTGGGTTTTCCACCAGGTTTTCCCAGCTTTTTCAGCTGTCCCCTCGCCAGGCCTCGCTGCGGGCTCATTAAGCCCGGCTCTTTAACGCATTAGGGTGGCAAATGGGCTTTAATTTAATATCTTCTGTCAATGGCCAACCGATAATGTGACGGGAGCGGGCGTGAAAGTGGTGACTGTGTGCGGGGTCAAGTCAGACGTGGCTCTGCGTCCTGCATCCTTGCTACTCCGCCCGGATATCTCTTATCCTTGCCGATGACCACTGTATGCCATAAATAATTTGTATATTTCGTTGAATTAAATCGAAATGATAAAATGGATGAAATGTGGCAGACTTTTGTGTACTCTTCAAGGTTTTGTTTTTCTCTCTTTGACTTTAAACTAATTTTACTTATTTTAAAAAGCAAATACAATACTTTCTAGACTATGACTCGATGTACTGTTTTGTAATGAAATAATGATATTAAAAATGGCAATGAAAGAAACAAAAAAATATCAGGTTCCCCCTTTCGAAACAAAATGTATTTGTTTTAATTTAATTTATTATTTATTTAAAACATTTTTTTAAGTCTTATATAAATATGGGTATATCCTACAACTTATACTTCGATCTTCTCGTTATACAAACCTCTGCAAAAACTGCGAGTGCAAGCGTGTGTATGCCCACTTTTGTCATCATGTATTTAATTACTCAGGCAGTTTTCATTAAATGTGTTTGGGTCCCGCATCCTTGCACATCCTGGCATTGCTCAGCTCCTCCCACTGCGACCATAAAGTATGCGAAATATCCTCCAATTATTTTTACCCGTGAACTGCATGTGCATGTGTTCGTGTTGCGTGTCCATGTGTGAGTTCAAAGTGTTTGGGCAGCAGGAGCCCGAAAGGAAAAAATAAAGGACATGGGGAAGAGGCGGGCAAATAAAGGAGAAATAAAAATGGCATTTTTCCTTCGCCCAATGTTGCACTGTAAATTTGAGCCGAGAATGCATTTTTCATACGTTAATTTTTCATTTTTAATTATTCGATTATAAAGACCTTAAATAATTGAAGGCCTGCCTGCAGGCAGCCCATTCCTGCAGGCCAATAAAAATATTCGAGGTCCGTGTTAAAAGTGGGAAAAGATAACAAGACTTTCGGGCTGCGAGTTGTGTATTAAATATTTAAAAGTGTCTTTACAGTTCTTCCTTTTGGTATTTAAGATATGTAATATTAAATGGAAATGGTGAAAATGTTAGTGCTTGGACCAATAAAGTCACTTGGTTCAGTGTTTGGCCTGCTTGAATTGTTTTAAGCTCGGCTTCGTTCCCTTTGCTAGGCTCATTGTTTGCCATTATTTTAAAAACATGGTTTTGGCGTAGCTTCATCCAGTATACAGAAGTCCACTAGTAGCATTTTTCACAGGATTTCCTGTTGCCTTTACACACTTTGTTGATACTCTTTTACAAAGGCATTCGTGAAAATCGGTTTGCGTATGGTCAACTGAACAGAAGAGGATAGAGCTGATATAGGTGCTTTGAGCTGTATGTGTTGTGTTAAGTGCTGACTCCACTGAGAAGAAAAATGGTTAGCAAAAATTTAAAATCAAGAAATTGTATATATACAATATAAACAAATTGTATTTTATTTTTAGGTAAGAAAAGATCCTAATTAAGAAATATGCTTATTAGAATTTGCCTACGTCATTCTATTAAGAAATTTATTTCTGGTGTAGATTAGATTCCGGACTGTAAATAAATTTACTTATATATTTTGTTGATTTTCGCTTAAACCGTGGCGTAGGCGTGACTTTATCGAGGGTCTGGCTTGTGTATTTTTCCTCATTTTTTCATGGACTTTTCCTGTATAAAAGTGCTAGAAATCCGCCACTTGGATTCAGTTAGATTCAGATCTTCGGCCGCAACAAGTTCTATTTTTGTAAGTTTTAAGATCCCCAATTTATTGTGATAAAAACTGTGAACTAAACAACTAACCATGGGATATCTGTCTAAATTCACAAAAAAATTTTTTTGTTAAAATATTTGGGTGAATTTAGGTAATGTCACATAGCAACTGTCAACGATATAGATAGTGATATAGAAATAATTAATGCCGTGAGTATTAAATAAAATCATTAATTTTCTTACAACAGTAGATAATAATATTTAATTTTGATTCATACTTTTTCACTTAACAAAAATGTACCTTGACCGAAAAAGGCATGTTTGAGAAATGCACCACAGGGCTCAACTCTCAGAAAGATGTGTGTTTATTTGCCAGCGTCCTTTGCACTCAAAGTCAACACAGGCCACAAAGTCGCAAAATATTTAACAGAACACAGAATGCACAAAAATAAAAGTAAAACTAAAAAAGACAAAAAAAAAAACACAGTTACTAACAAAAAAAAAAGAACGTAAAATGCCTGAAAAGGAAAGCAGTGCAAGGCATGGGATTTTATTTGGCACTCGAGAAGCTAACTTTATAACGAGTGCAACTATTTGCCCAGTAAATAAGTTTGCTGAAAAATCACCGAGCATGGACCGTGGGTAACTATTTGCCAGCGTTTATAAACTAACCTAAACTTGATGCTTAACGAAAGTAAGGCGAAGGCAAGGCCCCCGAAATTGTTGCGCTACAACACAATATTTTTATAAAAATATGTTGCTAAAAATGCAAGCACAAGGCAAACATTTGTTTCGCATATTTGTTGGCTGTGTTTCGGTGTGTGTTGGTTCATATGTTTTTTCGTGTTTCCCTGTGACGCAGCACCAAAAACTATGATGGCGCCGCCGGCGCTCGCCTTGAATTTTCAGCAGGAAGCGTTGTCGAGGGAAATCTTGCGCCAATAACTTGCAACTGCTTATGAGACGAGCCGGAGAGCTCGACATCCTCGCGACAGCCATGTGAGCTAGTGCTCCGTGGATCTAAGGATCTGTGTGCACGGAACCAAAATAAAATTAGAAATGGAGGCAAATCTGCCAATTGTGAATATCTTATGATTATAAGAAACCTTTGTTAATATTATTATATTTATTCAAAGTGTTTTTCAACTAATTTTTTATTAAACCAATCAGAAACTAAGAGTCATAAGAGGTTATAATTTTGTTCTGTGTGTAAAGACTTGTTTCGAAAATATCTACAAAAATATGCTAGTTTTTATGCGCATTTTTGAGCTACCCCAAGCACTCAGCTGCACTGCATGCATGAGCCAGTTGGTCTCAGGCCCCGAGGTCTGCTTTCGGTCTGCTCCAGGACCTAAAGTGCCAACTGCCGGGTCGGCTCAGACCCGCAGTCTCACTGACCCCAGTGATGGAGGAACGATTTAAAAGGAGTCGAAAAAACCATAGGTACAACGCCCTTATACAATAATAAATAAAAATATAATAATGTCATTCAATACATAAAAGATGATCCTGAAAAAGTTACTGGGAATTAGATTAAAATAAGGAAAATAAGGCCTTTAATACAACATATTTTTAAGGCTAAAATATAATTAAAAACATTGCTAGCTGTGTTTTGTGGCGATCCTGTAGCTGTTTCAGTCCTCAATTCCCCAAAGCGTGTCATATTTTAGAGGTAGAGTAGAATATAAGTTTACTATGCCCACAAAAAAATAAGTGTAAGACAAGCCATCAGATATTTCAGCAGTTTAAATGTCCCTGTGAAAATATGCTTAAATTTATCAAAGTAAAGCGAAACTCTTAAGAAAAACTTAGCTCCTAGTTGGAAGCGGGGAAAGTCAAACGGATTCTCGGGATTTCATTATCGTTGTGTTGGCCGACAAAACTAAATGCTACTTGATTGATTGTTCGGTACACTTAATTTAATGAATTATTTAAACAAAGGAAAACAAAGCTAAATGCTTATAACTTTTTTTTTTTTGCTTTTTATCCGGCTGCGTCCACTTATTTATTTTTTTTTTTTAGACTTTTTTGAAACTTTTTTGCGTCTTTGGGGGACAGCGCCAGCGAGAGGCTGAAGAAATAAACCATTAATAAAATCTTTCATTTATTCATTCATTTATTTTGCTATTCTCTCTTTGGTTGCGTGTCTGTTTTTCCGCTTGATTAACATAATCCTCCATTTATTATGAGTATATGTACGGGCGTGCGTGCGCTGCTGTGATTTAATTATGTAATAGTTTGACTGAAGTGGACTTTAGCCTAAGCTGCGAGCTGTCTTTGCCTCCTTTGTGTGTGTGCCAGTATTATTTTAATTGATTTGTTTTGCTGCCTACAGTTGGCCTTGTCTCGTCCTGGCCCCGGCCTGGTCCAGAGTCCAAAGTCCTTTTCGCAGACAGCTTAGTTGAGTGGCAAAGCCGTAGTCGTAGCCGCAGCCGCAGCCTGATTGCGAAACGGTTGAGCTACTTGATGAGACACGAGATTGCTTTTCTCTATCCGGCTGAAATATGAGCACTTGATAGGTGATGGACACACTGGCTAGTTAATTAACTGGCTTTAAGAATATATCATTGAATCGTTAATTGCGTAATTTCCAATCACTTAATCGGCTTCAATCACATGGATTTGCATTTCAAAAGAGCTTTCTACTTGTATGAATGAAATTCACTGCGGCAAGCAGTGTTTATCTTTAAATTGAGTTTAATAATAAAATCAATAGCTTTATTTGAAAATTTTAACTTTATTAAGTAACAGGATTTGTATAACATAACCGTTGCCATCGATTTAAATGCATTTTTCATTCGTAATTTGAGGGGAAATCATCAATGGTATTATTTACATCAGTTACAGATTATTTCTTTAGAAACGTATCTTAAATGCGACTCTTATTTGGGGTCCCCCACGCACTTTTCCCATCCAAGAAGTATAAATGAAAGTCACAAAAAGTTCGAAAATCCTGGCCCGCCCCTCCCCCTCCTCGGCAAACAAAAAACTGTCAAGACTCTAAATACTTTTGAATACTTCTTTTCAACTCGAAGAGAATAGAAAAGAAGAAGGAGCTCAGAAAAAGGAAAACAATAAATAATATAAATGTGTAAGGAATTCGAAGAAATTAGCATAATTTCTTGGTGTTGCGAGTGTCCGGCGAGAGTCCCGTCCCTTTCACCACCGCCTTACTGCTCCCTTCTTCTCCAGAAATTGCGCTGGCATATGGGCCACGATTTCGGCCAACTGTCGGCAGCTCCCTGACCTGACCCGACCCGATCCTGGCCACTTGCCGGGCATTAGTGTCCGGTGCCCGGCATTGTACTCGCAAAAACTTTTTTCCATTCAGCCATTGTGCATTGTGATTCCGAAACCGAGACTGCTGGCATACCCTATTGCCATTATGGCCAAGAAGTTTAGTGGAATATAGACCATTGAACTGTAATTTTAAACGAGTGATTAAAATAAAATTAAAGCGATGTTTGTTATATAGCCTAAGACTATTACTAGTTTGATATCATTAAAGCTGAATCAATATAAATACTTAAGGCGGTAGTGTCGTGGCAGCAACATGTTTATTTATTAAAATACAGCATTCTTGGCTTTCCGTCTGTTTATTATAAATATTTTTTACTTTACCACATTTTCTATATTTAATTTTATATAATTCTTTTATTTTTTAGGTAACAACTAGCCCAATACATAATTTATATTTGTTCAGCTGCGTTCAGTTGGAGAAAGTTTAAACTTTGGGTACTTGTCCTGCGCATAAGTCAAACACGTGCCAGGAAGAAGTTGCCAAGTTTTATTCCTGGCCATCCTCGCACTCACACTCCCTCCAACACGCCCGGAGACACACACCCACACACACACACACCTGCTAACTGGCCAGGACAAATTTAAATTCCGCTCTGGCCGCCGCGTCCGCAGGGTGTAACAATTCTGCTTCGACGGCGGAGCTGAGCACTTTTTGGGGGCAACACAGTGAAATGAATAGCTAATCTTTAGAATAAATTAAATGAATTTTCCTTTCTTTCTTTATTGTTAACACTTTCCCTTCCCCTGTGTGACTGTGTGAGTGTGTGCTGGCCAAGTAAATCGCATTAATTTGGTATGCTGACCACAAAACTGGGATTTATTAAATAGTCAACTGGAACTCAGACCAACACAGGGTTGTGGCCAAGTGAGACGTGCGTGACACACACACAAATGCCGGCGGCGAGTCTTACTTAACGGGAGAGCCCTTCCCCCCCCACCGATATATAAACACACACAATCGCACTCCCTGTCTGTGAGTCGAATTAGCTGCATGCGAGATAAAGTTAAAAGGTTTGCCCATACACACACTTGCCTACATATGATTACACACGTACCCATACCCTTTCTTTTTGTTTGCCTCTGTGCACGCTTTTCCGCTTGCCACTCAATACAGTGGAAAATCGTTGGAAAATCTGTGTGCGATACTTTGTGCCGTAAGCAGATAAGTGTGCTTAAAATTGCGACTTGTAGTTAATAAAATCAATTTTTTAGGGAAGTTTATACTTATACGTATATATTATTTATATGAGTATATATTATTGCACTTTTTATAATTAATCACAATTTGCCACTATCGATGTAATTAATGCCATTTTTTATCAATTAAATCACAAGAACTACCTCTGAAAATATTTTAAAACTTTTGAAAGCTAAATTTTCTTTCAAGGAAGCCACAAGGATTCTATTTAAGCAAACTTTAATAAAATTTAATATTTTTAAATTTTACAAAATGATAATGATAAAGATTACAAAGATTACACTATTCCCATTCCCCTTTCCAAGCAGGATCAGCTGCAGTCCTGCGACTTTCATTATGCACACCCAGCTATAGAGGAAAAGGGGAAAGGCGACTGAAAAGGAGCCTGGGTGCGTGAACTTACACATCCGCTGCCGCTGGCGTTGCAAGAGGCTCCATCGAGGCAGTGAGTCAAAAGTCTCTCGACTGGAATGCAAATGCCGCTCCACCAAGTCAATAAATAAATTCAAACAATTTGACAACTTGCTCAATGGAATGGCCCCCGAAAACCGGGTGCGGATGTGGACAGGATGGCGGCTGGCTGCTGGTGGCTCCCTTCGATTGTCACTGGGGTGCGTGGCCAGCAATTGCGTTTGAGCGAATTTAAATTAAAGTGTCATTCGAATTGGCAGCCCCTCAACGGAAATAAAATTTATAGTTTCGGCAGCTCAAAGGAGCAATCGCTGGCCCGAAGTACATGGGATTCCTTTCGGCTGCCTTTCTTCGCTTTCAATTTCTGTAAGTGTTGGGCACACTCACCCTCACCCTCACCCACACACCCAGACTCCCGCTCACACACACGCACACGTTCAGTTTAGATTTATCACTTTTGATTCGGCGAGTCCTTCATCCCAAGTCCGCTCCTCCTTGGGTAACTTGTATTGATTTAATACATTTATTTGCTTCCCGGATTCGAATTCGGATTCGGATGTGGACTCGGACAGACTGGGGCTTCCCCTTCTGCTCAGCAGTCGCCATTCCCCTGGCCAATTCGATTTCTCTGTTTGCGTCCCCGAAAAGCAGAAAAAAAGTTTTAATTTAATTTCGTGTTCGGGCTGCTGGCGATGTTTATCAGATTAAAAACTTGCCCTTTTCCACTTGGATAGTGGGCGGGGGTGGACTGGGGGATGTTCACTAGAGTTGCTGAACAACAGCAGTACTCCCCTCAGGTGTGAAAAAAGGCTCATTGTATTTAAGGCAATTTATTTTATATAATTCACACGGATTAACATAGATAATTTTATAATTATCTTTAGCTTCAATAATTCCACTAATTATTTCGCATGATTTGTGACGCTTTTTTGTAGGTTTGCCTGTCATGGCTTTAGTCTTTGGAGCTTTAATAAATATTGGTAGGTGTAGTAATTATATTTTACCTAATTTTCATATTTATTTATTCAAGAATTGTATAGAAAACTTCACTGTTTTAATTTTTTTTTTGTAACTTTAACAATTTTACCATGAAAAAATGGTTATCTGACTAATTTGCAATTTGCGCAAATATGTCTACTTAGTTTGTAAACTAACAGTTTTGATAATGCGATAACTAATTAGTCACCAATTTATTCTGCTTTTTGTGTGCCTGTCAATTGCATTAAATGAATAATATTAAATTAACCTCACTGTTGGACTTTTTGTGCGTCATAAATGGGATTTTTTCAGTTGGTTGCATTTATCCACTAAGACTCAGCGAAGCGCTACTCATTATGATGCTCTTTGAAGCTTTTACTGGTTCCTATGTCTGTGACCTCTTAAAAAAGGGAGAAAATTACCAAAAAGAAACCCCTAAAAAAGCCAATAGCTCGGAAAATGAAAGCGGACAACAATGCACTCAAAATCCCCAAAAAAAAAAAAAGAAAAAATACCTGAACTTGCACGCATTTCGCTGGGGCATTTACTGGCTAAGCCAAAATGATGTGTCTGGTTTTTTGGCCAACTGTCCTAAGCTAAGCTGGCAGTGCCACCAGCGGTGGAGGGAGTTGGAAGGCCAACTGCAATGCAATGACCGCTGAAACTTTCATTTCACCTTCAAAGAGGGCTTTGCATTTAGTGGAAATTTTCGGCGGAAGTCGTATATTCCATTTATGGTTTGAGGGCGGCGGAAATGAGAATATAAAGCCATAAGACTGACACTGGGACTACAGATCAACCCGATTCCTGCCATTTTCCATTTCGCCTGACTGTCATTTCTCCTCTTCACCTTGTTAACCCCTTTTGGCCTACCGTTGGCAGCCTCAATGGTCCTCAATATATTCTGCCATTCTCCTTTATGGCCGACAAAGTACATTGCAATTTTCTTATAAAATTATAATGTCCAGTGAAAGATTCTCTTTATTCTCTTATTTTGCTACGAGAATTGAATGAGTTTTCCGTTCATCTTGTGCCTTGGCCATAATGTGAGATGCTAACATGATTTTCCAGCTTCTTACTTTGCATATGTACTCCGCCCTCTTATGTCCTGTTGAAAAAAGTTGTTGTCTGTTTGTGTTTCGCTCGGGGCATGTTCGCAAAATTAGAAAAATATTTCGTTTTTTCCTGGGCCACCATCGATGGCTAAGGACCAATCAATGGCAATTTGCGAAGGAGCTCGGGGAGGACATATGCGTGTGTGTGTGTTTTGTGTGGTCAATCTATTAATTTATTTGCTTATTAAATTATGTCATTATTATTGCATTTTCTCCACATACGCCCAAGACGTTGTCAAGGCTTCTCCACTTTCCGTGAAATAATCTAATTAAGGTGCACATTTAGCTGAGGACGGAGGAGGATTTGCTGCAAGAGGAGCTTATAGAAAAATTAAGGCATTTTCCGGTCTATTATTGTATTATTTGATGGTCCTTTTTTTTATTGAACTTTCAGCTTTTGAATCTGATTTCTTTATATTTGAGTTTCATTAATGCACTGATATAAAAATCAAGTGCTGCAGACTCTAAGACAGACAGGGACGGCAAAACGCTGCAGACTCCGCTGGGATGCCAGCAACACACAAATGCCATTAACTAGTTGGTGGCGCGACAACTTTTCACATTTTGGCCGCTGGGCACAGCACACACAGGACACCTTAGCCCAGCTTTAGCTGTGCTACGGCAACTCGAATGCCATAAACACCGAGCGGCGGGGGCATCATCGTCATCATCATTACCATCATCGGCGGCATCCGGCAGCAGGAGCGGCGGTGGAAGCGGGACATCATCCTTATGCTATTATCAACAACATCAGCCATTGTCAAAGTTTGGCGCATTTATTTGGTTGCTCAATCAGCGCCCAAAGCGCTTTCGCTCTCAGTGCTCCTCCGTGCCAGCCGTCCTGCCCGTGGACCTTGGGGACCCGTTCCTGGCTCTCATTTTTATCAAAAGAGCCGCCAAACTCCCACTGCCACCGCCACCGCCACTGCCACTTCCACCTGCGCCGCTGCTTGCCATTTACAATAATTACCATCAAATGAACAAACAAACTTTTGTGCGCTCTTGTCCTGGACGAAGCGGCAGCAAAGGCAAAAGCCGCGGCACAAGCGCCGCCTGACCCCGCGACCTCCAACCCCACTAACCCTCCAGCTAACCACCCAACTGAGCCTCATTTACTTGCTCTAATAACACTGTGCAGCCAGGATTTGGATCAGTAGCAGGAAGAGCTTTAAAGGAAAACGACTATTTAAAAACTTTTTAAAGGATGTATTGATGGAAAAAAAGAAAGTATTTCCAGATTGAGGTCGATGGTGGAATGTTTATAAATAAGTCTCTTAATACTTACTCTTGATATTAAGTTACAATTTTAATTTGTTTTATTTAAAAACATATTGCCTGCAGTATAGTGAGGCAGTGGCAAAGCCTTTCTTAGGACATCGCGCCACCGAGGCGGCTTCGGGATCTGGTTAGCTGGTGGTGCTTATCGCGCTGCAAGCATCACTCAAAAGTTGCGTTCTTTTCCCTGTCGTGCTCCGTGTTCCTTGTTTAGCGCTGCTTTATTTTCACTTTTGCCAGCCAGCCGTGGCTGTCGGCTCAATTTTCCAACATTTGAACATTAGGCCGCCGAGGATTAACAATAAGTGGACGTGGTTTGCTGCTGGTGGACTGGGAAGTGAGTGTGGCTGGTCCTTGAGCCGCGGGCCAGGCGGGGGGACGTAAGCCCAGCGCAAATGCTGCTGTTCCTGCTGCCTGTCAACTCTCGTTAATGTCGCTTCCACTTGAGCTCAAACCTAAACTCCAGCTCAAGCTGCAGCACTGAAAGATATTTTAGTATAGGAAAAAATAATAAAAGCTGACATACAATGGGTATTTGAAGCACAAATTAATATTTTAGAGGCTTTAGTATATCACAAATTTGTTTTATAACTCAAGAAGAAAGAAATTGAATTCAACGCAAAACACTTAATTTAAGGAAATATAAGTTTAAATAATTTTTAGCTGGTTTTGAATATTTTGTTCAGTGACCTCAGTGACTCAGGCCACTTAAAGCTGAAGGCCAAGTAATGGAAAGTAAACAGAATAATTTTGATTTAAATTATTTATGTCAATCCAAGTCCAAGCCAACGGCCTTCGCACTCCTCTACAAACCGCAAATTAATTAATAATCGGTGACTTTCCGAGAGCCAGCACATGTGCAATTAAAAACCGCGACAAAGTCAAGAAGTCGATGGAAATTACGCCACCAATTACGCCTGAAGATGCTGCCGAAAATAGACAGTCGACTCGGCCCGAACTTTTCCACTCAGCCAGTGCACGGCAATTAAGCAGAGTCGAATTTTCGTAGTTGGCCAAGGTAACAAGCTGCTCGCAATTAACGCGATTAAACAACTGGGGGGAAGAGTCTTACGGGGGAAAGCGGGGAAATCTCTTGGGAGTGGAGCAGGGAAATCTCCCTGAGTGGGGGCTTCAGCCAACCGTTTAGACGTCAGTGTCGATGTCAGGCCATGTTTGCACTCGTATTTGTGTTTCGCCCAAACGCCTTGCAGCTAGCTCAATTTATGAGCCCACGTGCCTGCCACCCCCCGGTTGCATCGCCTTCCGCCATTCCCTCTGCTAACACTACACTCGGAGAAATTGTTTGTAAGTAATTTTAAACATTTTAAACTAATTTAAAGATGTCTTGCATTCAATATCAATTTATCTGTAGTTTCCTTAAACTAATTTCAAGACGTTTGTTTTTAAGGTAGACTAAGATAATTATATTTTACTTAATTAAACTTAAATTATTTTTTCGAGTGCATCTACATGTGCGTGTGTGTGCTGTGTACCTTGTAAATATTTATGCAACCCGTAATGACGAGTTGCCAACTGCCAAGTGGCTGCTTGAAGGTCGCAGCTCGGAGAATCTTAAGGCTGTGCAGCTTGCCATTTCAGCTGCCAGTGTTGACTCGAAATCTTGAGGTGTTTGCCGAGGTCCTGGCCAACCTTCAATGGCCACATGATATGCCCCTAATGAAATGGTTATGGTAAACTAACTCTCAAGTGTCCGGCCAGAGGATAGACAATTGCAACTTCCTGGTCCCCGAGAATCTTTAACTTCATTACGAAAGTTTCAAGTGCATGTATATGTATATGCGGAGCCAAGAGATTTGCTTTTACTGGAGAAAATGCAAATTAAGTTACTTTCGTAGTTGATGAGTTAAGACATTAAAAAGGGGGAAATAAAGTGCGTTTTGTAGAGGTAACTGAATGAGCAATGAGGGCAATGAGCCTGATTTTTAGCTCTTTAAATATATTATTAGTAACAAGCTAAGGTATTTTCTAAAAGTGTTAAACAAGAAATGATTTACTGACAAATGCAAGCCCTTTTAAGCTTGACTTGATACCTTAGACGTCATTTTGGGATATATAGATATTTTACACCTCTCACAGTAAATCATTTAACATTACTTTCCCTGATATTTATATCCATTCACTTCCTGGAATTCGTTCCATTTTAGATCCGGTAATCCATTTCCTTTTAATATGATTATCCATTTTGCATATATACATATATGCTTAGCATGGCGATGATGCGCATTCTGTGTTTGTTTAGCGCCGAGTCGCAGGTGCCACTGAGCGTATACTTAATATGCCATTTATTTCGCTGGAAGTGAAGGCTAAGCGAACGAAACGAAACCCACTGCGATGAAATGAAACGAAACCCATTCACACAGATGCGACCAGCATCTCCAGACGACACACATAAATACTCGCATCTGGAGGATCCTTTCTCGAGGAGTGTCCTGCATTCGATAGTCGAATTCATTGTCGCCTTCACTGCTGCTGATGTGGATGTTGCTGTAGCCTTTGCTGCTCCTCCTGCTGCTGCTCGGTTGTCGGGAATCAATTTGGCAAAAGTCATTGCATTCAATTGTCACTTGACAAACGACAAATGGTGTTGATTCACACACTGGAGAGCAGGGAGCCTGGCACAGACAATTGAGCCGGGGGCCCAAGATTATTTATTTTGGACACATGTACTTTGAAGACTTCCAACCGAAATTGCGCCTGCCAAGGCGTTTAAAAAGTTATTGGCCCTGGCCAAGTCAACTTTCCAATTGCCGACAACTTTGGCCTGCCAAAAAGTGCATTTAAAGAAGACCAGTCGCCGGCCCAGAGCATAAATTTGCAAAGTGCATAACTTTTGTGGCATGCCAAAAGCCACAAAACACCCTAGCCATTGCCGGCATGAATAACGCACTCACATTCACACTCGCATTCAGAGAGGAGCACTTCAAAGGAATTCAGAGAGTGTGGCATACTTTTGTGGGCTATCAACCCGGCCCAGTCGGGCGGCGACAGAAGTTTTTTTACGTCTGGGTCTCGTCGAGTGAGTAGTGACAGGACGACGGGTCGTCGAACCCGGACCCGAACCTGGAAACTAATTACCAGCCGATTCCGCAATGTGACCGCAGAAGCCGCAAAAAATATATCAATCTTTGGCATGCTTCATTATGCAATTGCATTTTTTTTCCAAGTAACTGAATTCATCATTTAATCTGTTGTTTTTTTTGGAAACTACTTCACAAATATTTACCTTTCTCTTAAGCTATTAAATGTTTGTAAATCAAGACCAATATTTAAAGTTCTGTATGTTTATATGTCTGTTTTAAAGAATATTCCCTTCAAGAAAGAAATATTGTGTGTATTTTATAACCCTCAGTCACCTGCTAACATTGCCGGATAAACACACTGCCCTATTTTCCAGCGAGTGTGTATCTCCGGCGAGAGAATGACTGAAATGCCTCTAGTGATGGGTCACATCTCACAGCTGTTGACACCCAGCTAACTGCATTGGCCCCGGATTCTCGGATTCCCGGATCCTGGATCCCCGCCTCCCTAGATCCCCCTGGTTCCCGATCGCCCAGATATACCTGACCCCCTTGGAAGGCACATATGTATGTGTATAGTACATATGGTTAATGAAATTGTGCACTCAATCGAGCGTGGCGCGGAGCGAAAAGTCAGCAGATTCGAGAGACAGCCAGATGACGATGTTTGGCTCTGGCGGGGATTTCCACCTGCCATTCCACCCCATCCCTTGGCTGGCTGCAAAAATTAACATCAACGACACTAAACTGCTATCACTGGCAGCGTAAAGCTTGCCGGCTGCGATTGTGTTTGTGAGTGGGCGAGAGCCCGGCTTGGCACATAAAACGATGGGAATGTCTGGGAACCACAAGAGCCAATCCTCGAACCGAACCTGGTCCAATGTGGCTCTGAATATTTAGCGTATTAGGTAAATGGCTTGCGTTTTTTACTTGCCGCATCCGCTGCAAGTTGGCTTTATGCATCACCATCACCTCGCGCGATGTCGTGCTGGTTTCTTCTCCTTCCAGCTGGCTCCCCGCCTGGCTATTATTTCTTTCTGGCTCCGGTTAAATGGCATTTTGAATTTTAACGACCATAAATGCAAGCTTATCTTAAATGCTCTTTTATGGCTGAATTTATGTCTGGCCCCGGCGAGTTGGATTCTTTTCGAAGCATGTCTCTATGGAAGAGCTAGAGATGATGACTTTCAATTACCTGTGTGCAGTTGCGCAGGTACATATCATGGACATATATACTTATATGACTAAACTGCAGTGAACTAATTGGCCACTTGTTGGAGGGGGAAAAACATGTGTTGGCAGTGGAACACGGCAATAAAGCAGGTTTTACAGAATTTTTAATATGACATTAAGGCATTTAGATCTGAAAAATAAATAAAAAATTTGAATATAAACCTATTTAGATTGAAGAGAAACCTATATGAGCTATCTACCTCCTACTCGGTTGAGTTATGTTTTCTTTTATTCCATAGATTAGCCGGCATAAATATTCGGGCAAGTGCTGTGATGCCAATAAATCGTATAATTTATCTAACCATAATTTAGCTGGCTGCGAGTCTGCGAACTTGTAGCGCCGCTTCATGGCTCAATTTTTCAGCTATCCTGCGCCGCCATTTGTTTACCTTCCAGGCAAGGCAATTGGGGCCCCGCCACCGCCCAAATTCGCGCTGCTCGGGTGGGTGTATGAAAAATGACACTGCCAATGTCTATTATTAACACAAATGTATTTTGCCCCAGCCGACGGGCCGAGTGTCCCCATTTATCGCACATGCTAAACGGCACTCGTGGGAACTATCTGCCAGGACATTTATCTAACACACGAGCAGCGCTGTCCCTATCCATATCGGTATCTACATCGGTGTCGAAGGACTCTCTGGCTGCTGGTTGGTTGGTCGGTTGATCGGCACATGTAACTGTCATCGGTCTGTCGTCTAATTAATTACCGAACAACCGGAATGGTATGTTTGTTTAGGTCGAGTATAACCATATTAGCAATTATTATTGAACTGTTTCTAGCCAACGACGAAAATAATAAAAATCTCTCCCAGCGGCCTATTTAGCGCGATTTGTGGCCCAGAGCGTCGATTTGCGGCGCGTGCCCGCAATTTTCCATTATTCATTTGGGGGCTTCGAACAATGGCCGAACATTTCCCCAACATGACGCTCATATACGAACTTTTCAATTAAATTCATTACACCTTCTTCCGCCGCCTGTCGCTTTCCTGTCGCTTAATTTCCCAGCAAAACACTAAGTCATTTCCGGCCAAACGGCCTAGCCATTACCTTGATTATCATCTCAAGCCAGAGCCGGGCATGGAAATTCCTTCTTTTTTTTTGTGCCCACTCCACACTCCTGACACGTTTTCCCGTTGGCCAGGTTTAGGCACTAGCCTAAAATAAATAAACTTGATGTAGCTGAGCTTGGGAAACGACCAGGTGATGTCCTCTAAAAAGTGAATGCATGTTTGGGCTAATAGAAAGTATATAAATATTCATAAAGAAAAGGTTTTTTTGGTACGTACATTAAATGAAATGAATTAATAAGACAAAAATTTGATTGCATTATACATTTTTAAAGTAATTTATTTTCACTTATTTAAATATAAACAAATAATTAACATAATTCTTTTTAAAGCGATTTAAAATAAAGTAATTTATTTTAAGAACAATTCTATAAGAGACTTTATTCTAAAAAAACGCCTAAAGTTTAGAATGCTGAGATCTCAGTTCTCCTACTGAAACCATATACCTGCCCCCGTTTACACGTGTAAAATAAAAATATTTTCTGGGTTTTTTCACTCACATTTTTGTGACTTGCACGCGCCACAACAAAAGTTGAAAAACCAGCGAGACAGGGGGCCAAAAGGTAAAATTCTCCCACAGCTCTCAAATACTCAGAGGACTCAAAGGACTCCCAGGAAGCAGAGCCACCTGCTCCAAATGCTATTCGTTGCTATTGTTGTTGCTCCGCTCGTGCTGCGCCCAGTGAATTATTTTTGTTTTTTTCTTTTCACGTAAATTGGGTGTGTTTTCTATTATTGCCCCAGACTTCCGGCGTGACACAGCGGCTGTCAGCGTGGCAACAAACAACAGCCACTTGTTTCAAGTCGTTTAAGTTATTTTAAATTTGAAACGTGGCCCGTTTCGGACAAAGCCCCAGCACTTGATATGAAATATATTTCCCATTTTTTCCGCTCCAAGTTTGCGCTTTCACTGGCAGTGCTTCTCTTTTCGCCTTCTCACTCTCATCTGACGACCGCCTGTCCGGGCGAAAAATATGACAACTCAGCCAGAAAGTGACCAACGCAATCCCATCAAGATGAAGAGGAGGAGAAGCAGGAGCCGGGGCAGGAGGAGGAGCCAGAGCAGGAACTGCGGTGAGTCCAGGAAGATGTAGAGGAAATTAAACTCATTGTCGACAAGCACTTTGGACTTTGCTCTTTAAGTCTTCTTTATACGTGGGTCAAGGCTTTATGGCAGGTATTGCAAATTTTCAGAAACTAAAGATTGAAACAATAATGTAAGATGGTAAATTATAAGCTATTAACCCATAAATTTGCTTTACAAAATATATAGGCTTCAAACAGATTTGAGCTGGAAAAAATTGTAGAATTATATATCAAGTTAAACCAGTACTCAGTCCTCATTTTCCAAGCATAACCTTGCTGTATTAATTACACCCACTTTAAAGAGCAATTAAAAAACATGGCGTACGTGGCGGGGCAGGGAAAAGTGCACTTTGTCAAGTGCTCTCACCTAATCAATTATGTATTGCTTTGCTCTTTTAATTAGCCCACACCCACGCGGAGCAATCCACAATCAATTTGGCCTGTCACATTCGACATTTCACATAATTTGCCCGATAAAGAAAGCGGCAGTACAGGCGAGGAGTGGCTGACTGGCTGGCTGTATGGCGTACTAGAGCCTCTCGTATAATCCCGGGAGTTCGGCATGGCATTTTGTTTAGAAACTTTTAATTAGTGTTGCGAAAGTTTTTCAATTAACACCACCTGCACAACTATTTATTCTGCGCGCCGTTTCTAGAGCGGCGAGGTGATGGGGCATCCAGCTTCTTCGAAACATTTGTTGTGCCCGCGCCCCCTATTGTTGTTTGTTGTTTGTGCCCTGGCTGTCAACTGTAAATTATAAAAATATTTTGTGCACTTGTTGTTGCTGCTACCGCCCTGCAGCTCGAACAGCTCGGAATAATTCACTACAAATGCCGGCAGAACAGCGTCCTTCGATTCAAGCACTTTTCAGTTCAGGGAAAGAAAGCAGCAAATATGGAAGGTACCCAAAGAATGCGGGGAAATTGTGGCCAGCCGCTTTTATGGAATGTTTTCTAATTGATTTTCACTCGATCGTAATTTAATATAAATTGCGCAAGTTCTGACAGTCGAAACAGTTGGCCAACAAACGCCCGCCTTGTGTTCCAATATTAATTAGCCGGCGAAACAAAAACTGATGTTGCCCTGAAATGATGCCGTGACATCTGAAATGCCAGTGAAATTGAAAACGACTAATGGGAAAAGAGGAGAATCGAAATGGAAATGAACAACTTTCGCCGACCTGACGGAGGAGAGACCGAGCACGCCATTAGCCTCGAAATGACAATCAATTATGACAACCTGAAATGGAGTGCCATAATAAGGAAATTGTGGGCGTCTCACTGCGGCTAAAAACTGAAAAGGAAATTACAGAAATATAAAAGCGATTTCTTAGTGAAGGAAAAACACTTCGTGCTTAGACGTCAACAATATGATTTTATACGTAGGTTCATACTAAACTTAAAGCTTTAAAAAGTACTTAGAATTGCTTTGAAATTAAATTAAATTTTGTCTTGTATATTTGCTCAATTTATCCTCAGCCAGCATATACAATTTGCGCAATTAAAAAACCGTTTTATTTACTATTTCCAGAAACAAAGGAAAGCTTGCAGAATATTTATATACACGTGCCATACAAGTCTTTATTGACGCCATCAAAGGCTTCAATAAACTTATAAATATCCTTTAATATACATTTTTGATATGCATTTTCAATCAATCTTCCTCAGGCTGTGCATAAAAGAAAATATGAAACAATTTGAAGAGAACTTAATGCCAAATTAAAGCGATATAAGAACACACATTGGAAAAGTTTCTTTCCCCTTTCCAGCCAAAAATTCATATATTGATTTCTGTTTCGTCCCGGATCATTATACAAAGCCGGGAACACAGCGCAAACTTAATGAAATTTCTGCTTATGCGAATTCGCTTGTTGTTGACACATAAACCAGCCAAGGACATCAATAATAAAGGCCATTTGGCCGCAAATAGAGGCCAGAGAGATGAAGTCATTGAACCGATGACGACGCAACTTCCTAGACAAACAAAGGAAGCGATCCAGGGCGGCGGCCTGCGCATGCGGATTAATAATAATCATAATAATAAATATTAAATGCCATTACAGCTGCTTCGGATTTATCTCAATGAAATTATCTAAACGACGTAATCTGCTATTCAATTGCGAGTCCGCCGCTTGCCGTTCTTCGTTCGCCATTCAGCATTTGCCCGATGAAGATGCGCCGCCCGGACAAACTAATCCGGGTCCGGTTCCGCCCGGCAAGTATTTCCCAGGGCGAGCTGCAAAGTACACGTTTAGAAAAGCTTTATTTATGCTCGGACATAAATTCAGCGCTAACAAGCAGCCAAAGCAGACGCGCCACGCCCGGAAAAGGTGCAAGTGAAATTTATTTGGCTGATTTTCCCTCCATCGCACTTGACGAAACAGCGAAAATGGCGAAATATATAGTTGCTGCTGCTGTTGCAAGATGCAGCTGCAAGATGCGCCAAGGGTATAAAATTAAATTTCAACTTTTAACGAATATTTACGCGTTGCCAGATAAAAGTGGCATAAAAACTTTCCGCAAAGTGCAAAATAGTTGCCCCAAGAATGGCTCCGGCCCTCAACAACTCAACCCTCGACCTCCGAAGCCTTGGCGAAAAAAAAAACGCAGAAACGCAAGTGTTAAGTGTGAATTATAGTGCAGCACGTGGAATGCATGGAAGGAGCTCAAAGAACAAAGAGCATTCATTTCGATGGCCACACACGTGGCCAGGAGTGGCAATTCCGGCGATCCTTAAGAATCGATTAACAGCCTCGAAGATACAAGGTTGAAATTGCCAAACACTTGAGGCAATATTAAGTCTGGCTCACATTTTAAATTTAAAGGGCTAGGGGAGTCCTGCAAAAAAGTTTGCAAAAGTCTTAATTTAGAAAAGTAATATAATATGTTAACTTGTTCAGTCTTTAAAAAGTAAAATGAAAAATTCAAAAGCTACAAAGGGTCACAAAATTTACAAAGGTAACAAGGTAAAGGCAAATAAAATTATATAGTTTCAAAGTGCACAGCTCAAAGCTTTCGACGCATGCATGTACACTAATTAAAACTAATTGTTTTATTTAGCTTGGCTTCACAGAAGCTCTAAACAATGTAGTACACATTTTATTAATATTTAACTTGGACTCTACAATTCGGGGGCAGGGGCTTTGTTTTAATTGTTTTGTGTATGGAATATTTGTGAAATTTTGCTAGTTTGTGTCAAAGACTCACATCGAAAATTGTCACACAGACAATGCAAATACATTTCGAATTACTCACAAATTGTTTCTCAAGCCAACTGAAAATGGCACAGTTCCCTTCCCACCCCCAATGCCCCTTCATAAACCAGGGAATGCATTTATGTCCGTATGTATATGAAAGTGGAATTCTGCTTCACATGTGCATTAAGGTGTATGTCGGTGAAGTGTGGGGGTTTCCCAGGGCGACAGTTTCTATACCTAATATTGTTGGAGTCAACTGGAGTATAAGTGCTGGTCAAAGCCAAAATAACCTCGATTGGCATTAATAACATACAAATGTTGATGTTTCTAACTTGTTAATTCTCACTCCACTAAAATATGTGCTTGTATGTCAAACTAAAAGGACCTAAACACCAGGTATTTAACAGTCGTAACATCCGATTTTACCTTATTTCTTGTTGTGCGACTGGAAACTGTGACTGCTGAGGCTGCAGGCCAAATGCTTGCCAGCCATGCAGAATTTTTCAATTTTCTTGGCAGCCCGGACAAATGTAATTTATTTTGCCACACACACACCGCATACACACACCCACACAGATCCCCGGGTGCAGTCAGATACGGATGCAGATACAGATGCAAGATACTAGATACAAGATGGGCCCCCAGCCATAGTGCACCACAATTAACCTTCATGTCTTTTTGGCAGTTGTGGAGCACTTGCGAACATCTTCAAATTATATCCCGGCCCGAGAGTGGGTCTATATATACACATTTGTATCTATATCTGTGCATGTAGGATTGTCGGGTCTGTGTTTGCTGGCCACTTCAGGCTTTGAAGGCTGCAAGTTTTTAACCAGCTCAGCTCAAAGTCTCAATGGCCTGCAATTAGCCAGGCTGGAGCTGTGCGTTTACCTGAGCTATTTAGCCGGCATTTATTTCTTTTCAGCTAAAGGGCTGCTAATTGCGCACTCGAGCATCCGCTTCGAGTTTCCCAACTCAACTAACTCAAGTCGGGCTTATGCCTTTTAAATGCGTGCTCGACTTGAGGCTTCTTCTGCTTGTCTAAATGATTCCATTTGCGAAGTGCGCAACGCAACAAAAGTAGGCAAACGGCAATTGCCTTTGCCACTCGAGTCTGAAGTCTCTTTAATTGCCCGAATTTCTACCTTAAATTGAGTTATAACAGCCAACTAAAAGCTAACTATGTCCCTTCCTTCCCATTCCAGGTCCCTGCATTTGTTATGCAATCCGTGCCAAATAGAGCCGACGGAGCGAACATTTTTCCCATTTGGCAGGCAGAGCAGCCAGACAAATCCCAGCCTGACAACGCAGCGCATTTTAAGTATTAATTTGAGCAAATCTCTGGGAAGGGCGAGGCGAACGAATGTGGGATGCTCTAAGCTGAAATGGTGCTTAAATCGAGTTTAATTTATTTCCAAACTGAAGTGTCGTATTTCCTAGGAAAATAAATATTAAATAACTTTAAATTATAAATTCCGTATGCAAGTGCTAAACAGAAATAAAATTGTAATCTAAAATGTAGGCATGCAAAAATCACATTCCGACTGGAGTTTTCCTACAAAATACCATACAACTTTGAAAACTCCACCTTGCTCACCACAATTCCCAGCTTCCTGATGTGTTTCCCCTCCACAGAGGTCTTAACACATTGACTGGGAAATTGATATGGCCAGCGATTGATACCATTTTTATATCCCTATAGAGTACAGACAAAGTTTTGGTAATAGAAATTCGTCCTTTGGTGCCTGCGGATCGAAACAAAAGCTGCAAATACCGAACGGGGAACGGGCCCAAAACGAGCCAACTGCATCACGGCTTTCGGCCGTGGCTCGATGCCAATAGCCATTCTCATAAATGTGTGTCTGTCTCAGGACTCAGGACTCCCTTCCAGTCCTCTCTATTCTAAATTGTGTGTTGTGTCCTGCTCCGAAAAAAAGGAAAAGAACAAAAAATCCACAGCGAAAATGTAGATTTCCAGGAAATTGTGGGGCGTAAAATATTTTGCACAAAAGTTGTACAACAATAGCATTAACAAGGGGAACAGAAGTGAAACAGAAACAACGGAAAAGCTGAAGCGTGTTGGCAAATATTTGAACAAATATTTGGAGTGCATCGAACGCTCGAATGCGTTGAAAACAATCGCCAACTATTTCCCATGAATATTTTCACTGCTCAGTTTTTGTGCTTTCCCAGTTTTTCTATTACTTTTTGGTATTTTATATATTTTTTTCATTGTGAGATTGAAGCCGACATCAAGGTCAACTAGTTTGACTTTTAATTAGAGCGGGTCATAATTACAGGCAGGCAGGGCGCAACGCCTACGCATACCGGCAGCACTTGGCCGTAATTCAAAGGACCTGCCGGCTTTGTCAACTTCCTTGACAGTGCGGCCACGTGCGACACGCTCTGGGCGGAAATTAAAATTCTGGCGGCGTTTCAATGGCGGAGGCGACATCAAGGCAACAAACACAAAAACAAAGGCACAGCCAAACACAAAGACGGCAGAGAGCATCTAATAAACTTTCGCGAGCGCGCCTCTATGAATTTTCCAAGCCAAGTTGTCTTTTCCGCGAGCTGCCAAGGCACGCGCTCCTCGGTCTAGACACAAATCAAAGAACTACGTCTCGCACTGCCAATCAATGTTGGTCCTCCGCGGGCTTATACTTTAGATAGGTACGTTCCTCGGGCTTTGGCTCACAGTTGCACGTCAAATCCTGGCTAAGGGCGACTTTAATTAACGGCCATGGCGGGGGCCACCATTTGCTACTAAAAAAAAAATAAGTGCTTGTGGAATATGTTATAAAAATTTCATTCTATCTTTAAAAAAGCATATAAAATAGATTTCTTATTGCACTAAGAGCTTAAAACATTTTTTTTATAAGTTTAATTAATGCTCTTCGTATTTTTTCAGATGTTTTTTCAAGTGCAAGCGCTGGAGTTCCTTACCCGAGATTGGTTTGCATGCAGCTGCTGCCACTTCTTCAATTAAAGTCCATGGAAAGTTCGTTTATTGACCGAACCTGAGCTGGGGACAATTGTAACAGTTTATCCAAGTAAATAAACTCTTCGAAGCGGGTTAATGAACGGCCAGCAGTGAATGCAACTCTGCCTTTAGTGGCATTATTTATTTCGCTCTCTTGGCCGAGTTCTTAATGGGATGAAAGTAGCTTTAAACTTAAATTAAGTACAATTTAT
>JAEIIL010020543.1:0-12106 GCA_018905715.1 Drosophila lini
TTAGCCTGTTTTATTATTATTGTCACTTCTTTTAAAATTGCGCCTTCACCTTCCTAATATACCCATTAATCATTTCTAAATCATAGTTCCTTCCTTGGCCCTCAGTCCCAATTTCCTGAAAATTAGTTTATGATTCCTGAAGCACGCACAATATTTGCTTATATAACCGTCGAAAGAGAGTTTGGAGCACAAACCCCCGGACTGGAGCTTATGTAAAATACATAAACAATTCAGACATGGAGTCCCCTTCCCCCCAGGTAATACGTCATAGTCACGACAAACAAAACCCAAACACCTGGCACCTCCACCCATCATCCATCGGCAAGGTGGGTTTCCTTCATTCACAAAAAATTGAGCAAAGCACAGAGCGCACCCGGAGCTGGGGCTATTGTAATCCCCATGTGGATACTGCGCATGTCCCAGCGCATTTGCGGGCAATCGAACGGAAAGAGACTCACCTCGGCTCTTGGGAATAATGTGCGCCAAGTTCAAGCGGATGCGTTGCGACGGCAATCGAAGAAGCGCGCCAATCAAATGCGCCTCGGCTTATGCAACATTTCGTACTTGAACGGTCGAAGTAGTGGCTATAACAGCGGGATCTTGGAGATCCTGATCCAGGAGGAACACTATGCACACTAGTTTTAGGCCAGGCAGCAGTCGCCCCAGCGGAGGGACGTCTTCTGAGACGGACTGTTACGCGTCCTAAAGTGTAACCCGCACATGTGCCCCGGCTGTTGGGAGAACGTGAGAGGCCCGCATTAAACCAATGCCACCTGGCTCCACGAGACACCAGAGAAGTTGGTCGACTTATATAAAAAATAATCCAAATTCAGGTTGGATTTGATTCCTCCTTACGTTTCAAGGTGCGCGCCACGCGTATCGATTTAGTTGGCAATTAATTTTTACGAATTAACCAAAGCCATTCGGTTTCCATAAACAAATAGAGGCAGTCTCGGGCCAGGGGCTAATGGTTAACTAAAGCACGTCAGCCGTCGGACCGTGCTGGCGGTTAGAGCGACAAAATTATAACTGAATTGGAAGTTCAAGTACTGGAGTCCCATCGGCAAACCGATGAAGAAAACGACGGCTTTCGTCGGGAATCGCTTGGAGCCGAGTGGGCGTTCATTTTGTGTATGTGCGCAGGAATTTTAACTGAGTCAGCGGATGAATTGTTGCCTGGAAGCAACGCCGACGCCGACACTCGACTCACGCTTGGGGGTTGGTTGTCAGCGCAGGGGAAGTTGCCAGCAAAGGTGGTGAAAAGCTTAGCCAGTACGGAGAAGTTAAGTGCCCCCCCAGGTGAAAGAAAACACCATGGTTAAACATTTACAAAGTCACATTGAGAGGGTCTTAGAGAATACATCAATTAATGGTCTAGACTAGTTTAAAAGGAAGTCCTAAAATTGGGTTTCCCAGTTAGTAGCCAAACTTCTCGTTCAAGTGGGTTATGCCATCGCCACTCTGGTTGGTGGGCGGCACCCACTTGGCGTACTTCTCGCTGTCCTCGTGCTCGGCCAGCTCGTCCAAGTCCATGTCCACATCCTGGCGCTGTTTGTTGCGCTGTCGTTGGCGTTGACGTCGCTTCTTTTGCAAGAGATCCTCGGCTTCCGGTTCCGCCGTAGAGTCTGCGGGGTTGCCTGCCTTTTCCACGGGCTCTGCTGCTGAAGCAACAGTGTGGTCCCGGCTGTTGCTGTCGCTGCGAACTGTAGAAGTTTCCGCTGAAACTTTTGTTGTTGACATCACGTCGACTGGTTTTAGGACTTCCGGTTCAGCGTTTGCGGGCTTGCTTGCTTCCGCTTCGGCAGGGGGTTCGCTTTCCGGCAATTTCTTGTGCTGCATAGGGGAAGGTTCTGCCACAGCTTCCGTTGCCATCGCTTTCTTCTCTTCTTTAGTTACTCCAACTAGCTCCTTTTCTGTTTCCCTGGCCTCTTCCTCCTCGTCTTCCTCTTCGTCCGAGGCAAATGCTTTGGCTTGCGTCTTGGTCTGCGTGCTGGTCGGCGCCTTGACCACCTTAAATTTGCTAAATTGATTCCGCTTGCCAATCATGGGCAGCTGCCGCTTGACGGCCGCACTGCCTTCCTGGCCTGGGGACTCATCCATGGCTGTGGCCCTGCCCGAGGCGAAGGGTAAGGCTGTGGGCTTGGCTATCCTCAGCAATCGCTGCACCTTTTGCTGTTCGCCTCTGAGGCGCTGTTGCTCTAACTACAAGGAAAATGGAGGTTAGTGTTGGTCTTATCATTAATTTCTTCTTCCTGCTACTCACCCTCAGCTTCTTGATCTCGGTCTTGTCCAGTTTCTCGACGTCCTCGTTGAGCATGTCCATAAAGTTGTCCAGATCATCGCCCACAGCTCTCTGTTTTTCGGCCATTTCCTTAAGCTTTTTCTCCTTCTGCTGGTATGAACCTATTTCCAGCTCCACCTTGTCCATGAGGGCATTCAGATCGCTTTCCTGCTTAAGCTAAAGAAGACAAGAGTAAGCTTAAATTTTAAAAAAGGATCAGCAAGACATACCAGATCCTCATAGGTCAAGGTGACACTGGCCCCGCTATTCGCCAGGCGCTGCTTCTTGCGCTCCACGTCTCCCGTGCGATCCCAGAAGTCATCCTCGTCGTCCGAGTCGCCTGCCTTGACAATTTTCCTTTTTTGGGCCTCTTGGTTCGCCTGACGCAGCACACCGTGCCTGTCCAGCGTGCGGCAAGCCTCCAGGGCACACTGCACCACGCAGTCCTTCTTGCGACCCTTGTGATTCACCTCGACGACAATTGGCCTGCCATTCGAGTCGTCTAGCGGCAGCTCCACGCGGCAGACGAAGGAGCCGGAGGACAGCTCATCGCACTTGTACTCTAAACTAAGACCCTCTCGCTCGAAAAAGCCTCGGAGGGTTTTCTTGGGGTCATCGAAGAAGGTATCCTCGTTGTTGGTGCTGGCGTAGGGATTGTGTGTGAGATCCGTCTCCTCGTCGGCATCGTCGCCCATGCCCCAGCTGACGCCCTCGTTGCGCTCGCGCTCTTCGGCTGCCAGAATTTTCAGTTCCCGCTCCAGCGCAGCATCGGCGAGCTCCTTGTCTCGTTTTTGCCGCAGCTCCGTCACCGAGAGCTCCGACTCGGGCTCCTCGTCCTCGCCGGGACCCTGCAGGATGTAGACACGAGTACTGCCGCCCAGCTTGAGCATGTGGCCCACCCGCATGCGGATGAAGACCTTTGGCGGCAGGCGCTGCTTGTTCAAGAAAGTACCGTGGGTGCTGCCAAGATCGTAGACGTACCAGCCCTCCGGCTGTTCGTTCTTAGGAGTTTCCTCCTGGTCTCCGTCCTCCTCCTCCTCCTCCTGCTCCTCCACCTTGGTCGGGGCCTTGGGCTTGTACTGCAGTACGGCATGGAAGCGTGAGATCGTGGGATGGGCGGCAGCCACATCGTTTTCGGGCAGGCGGCCAAAGGTCCAGACCGCCTGTTGCTGCAGCTGTCGCACCTGATCGATGATTTGGCCCGATTTGAGCACCTCGAAGCTGTAGATCTGATCAGCGGCTGGGGGAGCAGACCAGCGGGGCACCTTGTAGGGACAGGCAGCCGCTGGCAAGGATTTTGGAATTTTCGGAACTTTGGGCGGCGGGGGCGGCGGTTCGGCGGGTGCCTCGTGGCGTGGCTTCTCTGTGACGATTACTTTGGGCTTGGGCAGCGGAGCGGGTACCTTAAACTCGTTCATGCTGCCACAAATGGGAAATTTTTATAATTTCTAAGGAGTAAACAAAATTTCGCGAGTTTCGCAGCTGACCTGGGACGCAGTGTGACCAGCTTGCTGGCGACCAAAGAATGTCAAACCATGCCAACAGTTGTCCCAAAAACATTTTGAACTTGTTATAAAAAAGTGAAGAAAACAAGGCAAACTTATGACATTTATCAATTTAATTTTAATTTCTTATATTTATGCATCTTTTCTTTCTATTTATTAATTGTAGAAACTGGATTGTTAATTAATTTTGCGATTGATCTAATGCGAATTTGTCCCAAAAGTGAACAGCGCAGTTGCTCGAATAAGTTGGCAGGGCCGCTCTATTAGACCCCGCCAGTTTTTGTTTTGTTAATTTTTTTTTTTTCGTTTTAACAAAATTTATTTAATGTTTTTTATAAATTTATATGTTTTTAATTAACATTTTAAAAGTCCAGTACCATGGCGTTTTCGCAGTCGTTCGATTTTGGCGACAGCACGTTCATGGAGCTGGAGAAGGGCATGCAGGCAGCAGCCGGCAAGGAGAATTTTCGCCCAGAAAATTCGAATGTTAAGTTGAGCGCAGCCAAGAAATCCAAGATTTCCTCCAACCTGGAGAGCGAAAACTACTCGGACTTTTTCCGGGACGAGTTCTCCTACGAGGTGGAACAAGCCAAAAAGGCAGCGGAGCCTTCGGTGGTCAATGTGTCCCAGATCGAGGCAGCCCTGCTGGAGGAAGTCTCCCATCGCGACTCTGGGGACTTGGACAAGCAAGTCTGCTCTAAAGATGTGTTCCAGGCGGAGGACAACCCCAAGGAAGATGACCGGGATCTGGCCAATCTAGATGAGAGCAGCTTCCTGTGTCCAGCTCAGGATGGGCGGGCATCCCAGCAGCTGAAGGAAGACATATTGCGCAGTCGTTGTATTCTGGCCAAGCAGGGCGACCACCATGAGATTTCTCGTATCACTCAGAATCTGAGCAGCATGTCGCCCAACCAGCTAAGAGTGTCGCCAAATTCCTCCGGCATCCGCGAAGCTCACCCAAACTCCTCCAGCATTCGCGATAATAAGCACAATTCCTCCAGCAACCGCCAAACTCCACCCACAAGGAACCCCCCTGCAGATTTGGACTCCCTGAAGTCCATAGCATCTTGGAACCTGCCACACAGCATCCAGAACGAATACAAAAAGAAGGGTGTCCTGCGAATGTTCGACTGGCAGGTGGAGTGTCTCAGCAAGCCCCGCGTGCTCTTCGAGCACTGCAACCTGGTCTACTCCGCACCCACATCGGCGGGCAAGACACTCGTCAGCGAGATCCTGCTCCTTAAAACCGTTCTAGAGCGCGGCAAGAAGGTGCTGCTCATCCTGCCCTTCATATCCGTGGTGCGCGAGAAGATGTTCTACCTGCAGGATCTGCTCACAACGGCTGGCTATCGGGTGGAGGGTTTCTTCGGGGGCTACACACCACCCGGCGGCTTCGAGAGCATCAACGTGGCCATTTGCACTATTGAGAAAGCAAATTCCATTATTAACAAGCTCCTGGAGCAGGGCAAACTGGACACCATTGGCATGGTGGTGGTGGACGAAGTGCATCTAATCTCGGACAAGGGACGCGGATATATACTGGAGCTGCTGCTGGCTAAGATCCTCTACATGTCACGTCGCAATGCCTTGCAAATTCAAGTGATCACCATGTCTGCCACTCTGGCCAATGTGGAACTGCTCCAGCGCTGGCTTGATGCTGAGCTTTACATCACGGACTATCGTCCTGTGGCTCTGCAGGAGATGATCAAGGTGGGCACGAGGATTTTTGATAATCAGCTCAAGTTCCTGCGCGATGTCTCCCAGCAGGCGGAGTTGCGACAGGCTTTGGGCAACGACTCGGACCATGTGGCCCAGCTTTGCATTGAGACGCTGCTGGAGGGCTGCTCCGTCATTGTGTTTTGTCCCTCCAAGGACTGGTGCGAGAACCTGGCCGTCCAACTGGCCACTGCCATGCATGGCCTCATCAAGTCCGGCTCGGATCTGGGCCAGCGTTTGCGGGCTAATCTCAATCCGGAGGCCATCGAGGAGGTGAAGAAGCAGCTCAGGGATATTCCAACAGGTATTGACGCCGTCATGTCCAAGGCTGTTACCTATGCCTGCGCCTTCCATCACGCTGGTTTGACCACCGAAGAGCGAGACATTGTGGAGGCCTCCTTCAAGGCGGGAGCTCTGAAGGTCCTAGTGGCCACCAGTACCCTAAGCTCGGGCGTCAACCTGCCCGCTAGACGGGTGCTCATCCGCTCGCCCTTGTTTGGTGGCAAGCAGATGAGCTCCCTCACCTACCGCCAGATGATAGGACGAGCGGGACGCACAGGTAAGGATACGCTGGGGGAGTCTATACTCATCTGCACGGAAAGCAATGCCCGGATAGGCCGTGAGCTGGTGACGGCCCAACTGCAGCCCATAACATCTTGCCTGGAGATGGATGGAAGTGTAGGTTGGGTAACCTTTATCCTTGGAAACTCTTAAAGAACTTTCCGTTGCAGACTCACTTGAAACGCGCTCTCCTGGAGGTCATATCCTCTGGGGTGGCCAGCACCAGGCAGGACATAGATTCGTTTGTTAATTGCACTTTGCTGAGTGCCCAGAAGGCCTTGGGAGCTACATCCTCCGATGAAGAGCCACCACCAGAAGAGGATTCTGAAGGCAACTACATCAGCGATGCCCTGGACTTCCTCGTGGAGTACGAATTCATCCGTCTTCAAACAGATGAGGAGGCGGACACCTCTACATATGTGGCCACTCGTCTGGGAGCTGCTTGCTTGGCCTCCTCCATGCCACCCACCGATGGCCTTATACTCTTTGCCGAGCTGCAAAAATCCCGTCGCTGCTTTGTCCTCGAGTCCGAACTCCATGCTGTCTATCTGGTGACGCCCTACTCGGTGTGCTATCAGCTGCAGGATCTGGACTGGCTGCTGTACCTGGACATGTGGGAGAAGCTAAACCCGGCCATGAAAAAGGTGGGAGAACTGGTAGGGGTCAAGGAGGCCTTTCTAGTCAAGGCTATGCGAGGGCAGACTAAGCTGGACTACAAGCAGATGCAAGTGCACAAGCGGTGAGTGGATTAGATTGGATGCCATGTGGCTAATGCATGCTAAAATACATTTCTTCTTCTGTCCAGGTTTTACACAGCTTTGGCCCTGCAGGAGCTGGTCAACGAGACGCCCATCAATGTGGTAGTTCACAAGTTCAAATGCCATCGCGGCATGCTGCAGAGTCTCCAGCAAATGTCATCCACCTTTGCCGGCATTGTGACCGCCTTCTGCCACTCCCTGCAGTGGTCTACCCTTGCTTTGATAGTCTCCCAGTTCAAGGATCGTCTGTTCTTTGGCATTCACCGGGATCTAATCGATCTGATGCGACTGCCCGACTTGTCACAGAAGCGGGCGCGTGCTCTCTTTGATGCGGGCTTCACCAGCTTGGTGGAGGTTGCCAGTGCTGATGCCTTGGAGCTGGAAAAGGTGCTTTTTAACTCGCTCAGTTTTGACTCGGCCAAGCAGCACGACCATGAGAACGCGGAGGAGGCAGCCCTGCGCAACAAGGTTAGAAACTTTTTCATCACCGGCAAAGCGGGCATGACTGTGGCGGAAGCTGCCAAGCTGCTCATCAACGAAGCTCGCCAGTTTGTCCAGTATGAGATAGGGGTGGGCAGCATCAAGTGGACTCAGGAGCAGCCAGAGGCAGGGGAGGCTTCAAAGTCTCTAGACAGCGGAATGGAGGTGGAAATGCACATGTCTTTAGAGGAGCAGCACCCTCAGGTAAAGGTTCCCGCGTCCAAGCGAAGGCTGAGAAGCCTAGAAAGGAATAATAAGCCTGAAGAAGCTTCGAAACCGAAAATAGCAAAGCTGGATTTACGAGTGGAAGAAAAAAGGAGGAGCAGTGAGAGAATACAGCGACGTTCTCAAGGTTTAAACAGAAGTCTGAACAAGGATATGGAGCAAAAAACAGCCGAGAAAGCGACAAAATCATTTCCTTCTACTGGGAATGTTCAAGAATCCGAAATGCCTACAAAGACGCCCTTAAAAAAACCAAATCAGAGTTTGTTGAAGAAGGATTCAAGCTTACAAAAGACCCCACAAGTTAAAGAAAATGCTGCAATTCCCTCCCCTAAAAATACACCAAAGAAAACCCCTTCATCAGATTTTCCCAAAGAAAACATTTCAAGATCAGTTAAAAAACCAAGTGCAGAGATTGATAAAGAAACTAAACCAATGACTAGCATCTCTAAGTCAGCCACAGCGGCGGAGGAACTGCCCACCACTAGTGCCAAGGCTCGCAAGGAGCTTCTCAAACAGGAGATAGCGGAACGCCGCAGGATTGCCCTCATGAAAATCAATCAGAAACGTGCAGAGCGGGCTGCCACGCCTCCCATCGAGCAAGGTCCCAGCTTAGTGAAAGATGCAACAACTACTCCAAAGCCAAGTAAAGATCTGACAGAGAAGGAAGTAAATAGGAGCAACAAGGAGAACTTGGCAGCCAAGCCTTTTAAGGAACCCTTCACCAAAGAGCCCTCAGTGACCCCCACACGCAGGCAGAGTGGGACTCCAGCTACTACCCTGCCCCGCAGGAGTCCACGCAATCATACGCCCACCCAGACTCAGACTCAAAGCCGCACTGCCTCAAGAAAGTCTTCCAAGGCAGAGGAGGATCTGTTTATGGCCGACGATTCCTTTATGCTGAGCTCGGGAGTGACGGCTGCCCTCACAGCCGCCGATAGCAAGATGCCAGCACATGCTTCCACGGAGGCCGATGAGATACCCAGCTCTCAGCCCAAAGAGTCGGAGGTGGTGGCCACTGCCCTGACGCCCCATGCCTCTAGGCTGATGCGCTCATTTCAGCTGCGTTCGCAAAGGATGCAGAGCCCCAGGACGCAAACCAAGGAGCCGGAGACGTTGCCCACAGAAACCACAAACTCCTCGAATGCAGCCTCCTCCATGGAGCTCTCGGACATGTCGCTGGAGAACTCCCTGATCAAGAATCCCCTGCAGCTGAATGCCTCGCACATCCTCAGTTGCTCCAAAGCGGATGAAAATGCCTCCAGTTTCAGTAGCATCGACATCATTGACATCTGTGGCAACCGGCAGTTGTTCCAAATGGCTCTCATGGAGCTCTTGGAGGCCACGCGTTGTGGCTTCAGTGTGGGTCTGCAGGCACAGGCAGGCAGGCAGAAACCCTTGATTGGGGCCAATCTGCTGATAAACCAGGTGGCGGCAGCTGAGCAACGGGAGTCTGCTGCCGGCCAGCAGGTTCTGTTCCAGGTGGACGACAGCTGCTTCATAGCGGGTTTGTCCTTCTGCCTAGCGGACAATGTGGTTTACTATTTGAATATGCAGGAGCAGCAGCAGCAGAAGCAGGGGCAGGGAGTGGTGCCCACAAGTCTGAAGGAGCAGGAGTTGTGCAAGCTGTTGGCACGTCCGGAGTTAACCCTTATCATGCACGACGGCAAAGAGCAGCTGAAGAAGCTCTTGAAGGCCATGCCTAAGCTGTGCAAGATTGCTGTGAAGCTGGAGGATCCCAAGGTGGGCAACTGGCTGCTGCAGCCGGACAAGACGCTCAGCTTTCACAATATGGTAAATGTTAAAGCTTAAATCTTCAAGACATTGTTTTTTATAATTATTAATCCTCCAGTGCCAGCAATTTGCTCCGGAGTGCTCTGCTCTGGCTGATCTCTGTGGCAGCGGTCGTGGCTACACCAGCTACGGCCTCGACAGCTCCAGTGCCATTTTGCCCAGGATTAGGGCCTCCATCGAGGCCTGTGTAACAGTGCACATACTCAAAGGACAGCTGGAGAATCTGGAGAGGATTGGCGATGGTCAACTGCTCAAGTTTTTCAGGGGTAAGTTTGGGCCTGAAAGCATTCTGATTGCAGAGATATAAACATTTAGTTTTAGAGATAGAAATGCCGATTCAGCTGTCTCTCTGCCACATGGAGACAGTGGGCTTTCCGGTCAAGGAGCAGCGACTTCAGCGTCTCTTCCAGCACATGGTGGCCGTAATGAAGAAGCTGGAGGCTAAGATCTACGAGCAGCATGGCTCGCGGTTTAATCTCGGCTCCACGCAGGCCGTGGCCAAGGTATTGGGACTCCATCGCAAGCCATCGGGAAGGGTGAGTACCTCCCGGCAGGTGCTGGAGAAGATAGACTCGCCAATTTCCCTACTCATACTGGCACACCGTAAGTTGAGCACGCTACTGGCCAAGAGCATGCAGCCTTTGCTCAAGTGCTGCGAGTCTAACAGAATCCATGGCCAAAGCATCACGTACACGGCCACGGGTCGCATCTCCATGACGGAGCCAAATCTGCAGAATGTGGCCAAGGACTTTGTGATAATGCTGGGTTCGGATGGCATAAACATATCCTGCCGTTCGGCCTTTGCTCCTATGGATGAGAAGCTGTGTCTGCTCTCAGCGGACTTTTGTCAGCTGGAGATGCGCATCCTGGCCCACTTGTCGCAGGACAAGGCTTTGGTAGAGGTGATGAACTCGCCGCAGGATCTGTTTACCGCCATTGCGGCCCACTGGAATCGCCTAGAGGAGTCCGAGGTGTCGGAGCACGTGAGGAATGGCACCAAGCAGATCTGCTATGGCATAGTCTACGGCATGGGCATGCGCAGCCTGGCCGAGTCTCTGAAATGCACGGAGCAGGAGGCGCAGTTGGTGTCGGAGCAATTCCATCAGGCCTATCCGGGCATCAGAACCTACACCCAGAAGGTGGTAAAGTTCGCCCGCAATAATGGCTATGTGGAAACCATCACGGGACGCAGACGCTACTTGGATCACATCAACAGTGGCGAAACGCAACTGAAGAGTAAATAGGGCTGGCTTTGGGAGGATCATGATCATCTAACAATCATTTCCCTTTCCCACAGATCAGGCCGAGCGCCAGGCCATCAACTCCACCATCCAGGGCTCCGCCGCGGATATTGCCAAAAGCGCCATCCTTAAAATGGAGAAGAACATCTCTCGCTATCGGGAGAAGCTGGGCGTAGCTGAGAATGCAGTCAACCTCGTGCTCCACCAGCACGACGAACTGATCTTCGAGGTGCCCGCCGACAAGGCCAAAAAGATAGCCAAGGTCCTAAGCCTAACCATGGAGAACTGCGTTAAGCTCAGCGTGCCGCTCAAGGTGAAGCTGAAAATGGGACGCAGTTGGGGGGAAATTCAGGAGATAAGGGTGTAGTTTAAAATATTTATATTTATTTTTTAGAGTAATAAATTGTATAGAATTTTTTAAGGAATAATTATTAGTTCCCAGCTTGCTTCGCCTCCCACTCCGTCCAGGAACCGGCATAGGCCTTGGCACTGTAAAAAATATTTACCAAATTAAATTACAAAATTAGATTTCCAAAAAAAATTTACAAAATTAAGTTTACAACAAATTTTACAACATTAAAATTACACAAAAAATGTACAAAATTAAATTTGCAAATAATTTTACAAAATCAAAATAGCAAATAAATTTTACAAAAAAAAATTATAAAATTAAATTTATAAAAGTTAACCCTTACTTTGTATAACCCAAGGTGCCAGCCAAATTTGCAGCCCTGGCCGCACGCCCTCCTGCTTTGCAGGAGAAGATCAGCACCGCATCGGTTGAAGGCTTCTCGCGTCCATAGGCCTGGGTGAATTCCTCATTCGGCAAGTTCAGAGCCTTCTCCAATTCAGGCACTGGAAAGAAGAGAAGGGTGTGGCGACCATTAAGCCGGCTAATCCCTGGACTTTGGAGCTCCACTCACATGGTATGTTTATGCTGGCGGGCAGGACACCGGTTTCCTTCAGCTCTGTTTCGTTGCGGACGTCAAACAGGTACTTTTCCGGATGGTTTGGCACATCCTTCACTTCCTCGTAGGTGGCCATAGTAGCGATTTTATGTTCCTTTGGAATATATTTTAATTAAAGCGAAATAAACCCGGTAAGCTCCGTATCTCTAGTGTGACTGCGAAGTCACCCATCCAATATACCAAGTTTAATGCTGACGTAGTGCTGCCAGATGGTTCATTTTATAACGATTTATGTTTTAAAAATTTATTTACAAATAACAGGTCGATGCTAACAAAAACAAAATATTATTTTCTTTTAATTATTATAATTTTAATGAAGAAACCAAACCCTTTTAAAAATTATACAAACAAAAAATTGAGTAACTTTTTTGTCTAATTGTTAAAATTTGTATAAAATTTTTATTATATTTTCAGTCCGAAGCTTGAAAAATAGTGAAGAAGTCATTTCCGATCCTATAAAGCATATATATTCTTGATCAGCATTAACAGGAGAGTCTTTCTAGCCATATCCCAAGAAAAAACATTTTTTGAGCCATTTTTTCAAAATTTGATAAGGGGTTAAAATTTATAATTTAAAAAA
>JAEIIL010020557.1:0-11788 GCA_018905715.1 Drosophila lini
TTTAATTTCATTATATTTAAACATAACGATTAATTTTAAATATCGTATGGCGGTTATAAAATGTAAGGGGGAAAGCTCAGCGGCTTTTTCAAAGCATGTGTTATTTAAATATAAAGCTTTTAAATTAATTTTTTTAATTGAATGCACTTAAAAAATGTTTATTTAGTTTGTTTAAAAATGAAAATTTAGTTTTAGTGTGCCCAGGAGACGCTTCTGGGTTTTCGAGATTTTTTAAGATAAAAGCCCAGTTTGCATCTGGCTACACTGCTTTTGTCAGCTGTCTCGGCAAATAAATAAAAAAAAAACAAAGTTTGAGTACAACAAAAAAATTTGTAAAATTTCCTAGTTTCCAAAAGTTTGTACCAATCGCGTATATAATTAGTTATTGTTTTTTAAGTTTTTATAATGGCGCCGCCTCTGAAGCAGGCCGCTGACCACGGCAGCAGCGCCAGCAGCAACAACAACTCCGTGGGCGGAGCAACCGGCGCCGTGCCCAAGCAACAGCAGCAGCTCCAAGTAAATGGAGCTCCCACAGGCGGAACAGCGTCCAACAGATCCGCTCGCTCCCGGCGTCAGCACGAGCACTTGGGCGAGCCGGACATGGACTTTGTGGAGCCGCTGCAGCGGGAGACGCTAAAGACGCTGAACGTGAGTTATCCCCGTGGTTGAAGAGCACGAAGGCGTCCTCTCTCGATTTATAAATACACTTTGCACTCATCTCGGCCAGCGATCGTGTTGGCCACTGGTTCAGTAGCGAAAACGAACGCAGACACAGCGCACATCGAATCTCGATCGGCCTTCTTTATATACATACATATATCCAAATAGACAGATATATATAAACCCTATAAAGAAAGCAGCAAAATTGCCGCCCTTCTGGTACTGATATTTCTGCTAACCTTTGTTTGCTGTTGCTTCAAGGAGTTGCTCCAGCGCGCCCGCATCGGCCATATCCATACCCAGGAGGACCAGCGCTCAGGCATTAGCTCTACGGAAACCAGGCCACCGGCCCAGCAGCGCGAGGTCCTGCGTCAATTGGCGGCGGAACACAGCAGCAGCTACGACTCATCAGGTAAGCGCCTAGAATATTCACAGGAGGCACAAATTCCATTCCGGATTCATTGAGTAATTTCCAATTTCCGCACCTGGCCAAGTGCTGGCCGCTGGCCCACACAATGATCGGTGCGCCAGTTCATGTTCTATAAATACCAAGCACACGAAAATAAACGCCCACGAAGACGATGTCGTCCAACCCACACTAGCACTGAACTTGCCTCATCTCTCTCCTCTCTATCTCTCTCTCTTCCTGGCAGAGCAACTGCAGGAGCAGCAGCAGCGCTATCGCTTCCCGGTGCGACCCGTCCAGCGCGTCCAGCATCAGCCGTCGACAACGTCGTCATCCACTTCTCTAGCGGCCCCAGCATCCTCCTCATCAACCTTGCAGCGTCTGCGTCAGTCGACGCCCCCGAATGCCGCAGTAGGCGTGGTCATACCAAACGCCACCACCAGCAACGGAAACGTTAACGGCAACTATAGCAGCACAGAGGAGCAGCAGCAGTCCGGCCTGCAGACACTTGTCCACCGCCTGCTCAGTCTGCCCGGTTTGGGCTCCAGAAGCGAAACCGGTCGTAGCCAGGTTGAGGTGTGGCGCTCCATGCTGGAGTTGGTCGACAATCTGAACAGCAACAGACAGCCGTCCAGTGCGAATCCTGTGGAGGTGAGTCCTGAAACCGCGGGGATTTTATACATCAGATAATAATTATTTTCCCCCTAAAGGATATTTACAATATGGTGCACGAGATCAATCCCAGCGCCGAGCAGGACGAGGGCATCGTCAATTCGACTAGCTTGGAGGATGTCGCATTAAGCGAGGTAAGCTAAACTTCACAACCCAACCCATATCACCCACTTAGCCATGGAACTCCCTCTACAGATGAGCGACAACCGCGCCCAGTCCATTCAGTCCTTGCACAGCGTCCTGGAGACGCCCACTCCTGACACAACGCCCACCTTCGATGAGCTGCAGCAGCGGCTAGAGGCCTCCAACCGGAATATGCAGCATTTGCAGGACGAGCAGGCAAAGCTTCTGCACATTCAGAACCTGGCCAAGTCCCACCTCACCGAGATGGAGCAGCTGCGCCAGCAGGCCGATCAGCTGCCCCACACCAGCAACGGCGGGGAGGCGCCCAAGTACGAGTCAGTGCAGCAGGTCCAGGACGACATGGCCTCCCTGGTGGGTCGCATGAAGAATCTCACCGCTTTTATTCACAACCAGAACGAGCTGAGCACTGTGCTGGGGGATGATGGCCCAGAAATCCTGGCTGAGCAGCAGGCCTTGCAGGAGAAATTGGAGGCTCTGCGCAGCCAGCGGGCAGACATGCGCAACCTGGTGGATGAGCTCAACAGCATCAATCGCACAGCCAGGGAGACAGCCAGGCCTGTTAAGGAGGAAACTCCCACACCACCGGCCAAGCCAGCTCAAGCTCCTGCTCAAACTCCAGCTCCTGCTTCAGCTGCTGCCAAGGAGCGTGTTGTCCCAGTGGAGTATACCCGGAATGTGCCCATCATGCGGCAAGAGGCGGCCAATGCCGCCCAGCGAGCTCTCCATGCCCAGAACATGATCAACAAGAAGACGGCCGACATCGATGCCCTCAAGGCCCAAATGGCCAAGCTGAAGGGCATGCTGAACACGGTGAGCCAAATCGAGGAGAGCTTGCCCGCTATGGGGGCGGCTCTGGAGCGGCGAGGCGAGGAGCGCACCAGCGTGGAACGCGAACTTCCATCTGAGATTGCTCAGCGTGTGTTTGCCCTAAACGATGTCACCTCCGAGCTACGTGCCGAGGCAGCCAGCCTGCAGAAGGAGCGGGATCGCATCTTGGCCCTCAAGGCGGAGATCGAGCGACGCAAGCAGCAGGCCGCTGCCGCTGTCCAAATGGGCGAGGAGGCCTTGAAGAGGAGTAGTCTCACTCCAACACCCACGCCTATGAGGCAACAGCAAGTGGCACAGGAGGAGGAGGACGAAGAGGAAGAGGAAGAGGATCCGTCTTCGCTGCAGGCCACGCCCAGCAAGGAGCAATTGCGCGACGAGCTGCGCCAGCAGTGCGAGCGCCTGCGCAAGGAGTACGAACAGAAGCAGCGTGAGCTGGAGCAGCGATATGTGGCCAGCAACAACACCACCTCAGAGGCGGACGACGAGGGCAACGACGACACTGATAGCGACAAGTACTTTGCCAATGCGCGCACTGCCTCCTCGGCCACCCTCAAGCGGGCTGCCTCGGCCAACACAGTGGTGGAGCAGCGCCGCAGCCAGACGAGCGGGACACAGGCCCCACCGCCGCCGGCACCTCCGTCCACGCTCAACGAAGACGACCTGAATGTGACCATCGATACCCTTTCCCTGGGCAACGACAGTCTGCCTTCCAGCAGCAGGTCGCAGTACATGCCGCCGCCGATGCCACCAGTTCCGGGCATGTGGGGTGAGTTGTGCTTTTGCTTTTGATTAAGTCCGCCTGCAGTCTAAACTGCCTTCCAACCCGCAGCCTCGCACAATTCCGGCACATCCTGGCACGGCCAGCAACCGATTTATGGCCAGGCCAACACCAATGCCGGACCAGAATTCAAGCCAACGCCGGCAGCTCCCCAGCTGGGCTCCTCGAATGCCTCAGGATCGAACGCCTCGTCCGATGCCATGCTGCTGCAGCAGTTCATGCAGACGCAGCAGATGCTTATCAACTCGGTGTGCCAGTGCAACCAGACGCTTTGGCACCAGCAGCGGGAGATTGACAACCTCAACACACAGATACATGCGGTAAGTCAATCCTTACTTCTTAGTTCTTACGCCTTCACAGGGTTACCTTTACCTCGCCCAGCTTCAAGATCGCCTGAGCGTGGTGGCCTGCCAGGATCACGGCTTCGGCCTGCGCTCCGAGTCAGTGCCGCCTCCGAATCTCAATGTGGGCCCGGGCCTTGGCCAGGCACCCAATAACTTGTGCTTGGGCAGCAGCCGCGCCCAGTCGGAGCAGCTCTATGGGTTTAGCGCTCATCAGAGCGCCTTCAGTAACTATCAGCGCAGCTGTCACCGCACTGGGGGGGATCCTCATCATCATCAGCAGCCGCCGCAGCAGTTTCTAAACAATGCCGCTCCTCCGCCACCACCCACGCACTACAACAACGAGACGCCTCTGTCGCCGCCCACCTACCGCTCGAGCCCGGGTCCCATCTTCATGAACCACCACAATAACACGATCCATCAGAACAATGCGAATCTTCGCACCCAGAACCAGTATGCCAACAATTTGCACTCGCTGCCCGAGGGAGCGGGCGGAGCCCCTGGAGGAGGGGGAGTATCCGCCGGAGCTGGTGTCACCCTGAACAACCAGGTGCCGCCAGGTAATCGGGCCAATAACTACTGGGACAACTTCCGCAGGTAAATGCTAAGAATAATGTTACGGTGATGGGTGTGGTTGTGGAAGAGGGTTCGGTTAAAGTTCGGTCCAAGCAATAAAAGTTATATCCAACCATTTGGCTTGAATTCATTTTCAATTCTGTGCCCCGGTAAGTGCAACCAAGGCGTTGCAACCTAAATTTTGTTCCATTAACAGAGTTGAAAGTGACTAACCAAGACTAACACACCGAGTGCTAACAGGGTTTATTTGGAATTAAATTTTTGAGTTCATTATTTAAAAAAATTTAAACCAACTTGAATATTATTCTTTCAATATATCAGTGCAACTCAAAAATGTATAATATGGAGTACCTTGAATATTATTGACTGTAATTAGTTACTTCTCTTACTTCCTTAACAATGGTGTGAAAGGAATTCAAAGGCATAAAATCTAGATCAGGTTTTCTTATGTCTTTTTTACATAATTTAACTAACCCATGCTTAAATCGTTTGCTAGCTGCTTGCATTAACCCATTAATATCCGTGCGCTTTTGCAGCCATTCGCGCCAGAATCTTCTCTCCAACAAGAGCAACGAGGAGTTGAACGTGGACCTTCAGCTATATCGCCGACAGCGGGCACGTCCCAGCTACTTTCAGCCCTCGCAGCTCCTGGGCGCACTGCCCTCCTCACGGAATGGCTTAATCCACCAACAGCAGCAGCAGCGTCGCCAGTTCTTTGAGGCGCCACTCACCACCGCTCTGCCTGGCAGCAATAATCTCAACAACAGCGGCGGCAGTGCTAGGAAGCGGGACTGGCGCGAGGATCCTGGATCACATGCGAATCGTGATCACGACGACGAAGACATAGACGATGTAGAGGAGAACCACGACAATGTCATATTTGGTGCCGGGCGCCGTCGCAATCGTCGTCGGCCCCAGCTTTCTACGCTGCGGGATGAAGACCCCGAGCAAGCCAACGCCTCCAACCTGAACATGAACGTCAACTACGGCAACAGTCCGCTCTACCAGAGGAACAAGGTGCCGGCCAAGCCCAGCACCTCTGCGGTTTCCTTGACTCCCCTCCAGCAGCGTCACCTGCGTTTTGACTTTGAGTTGCCGGCTCAGTACATGGAATTCGAGATGCCACAGGTGGCGCCAGAGACTACTCCCCTGCTCGGTCAGGAAGCCGCACCTGCAGACGAGTCCAATGTCTTGGAGCAGACCGAGGAGACGGCTTCCGAGGAACTGAATCGCAATCTGTTGGTCAATGCTTTGAAAAACGACAAGTTCACCACCAAGTTTTACGAGTCCATCAAGGAGGATGTCTACCGCCGGCTTGAGACGCTTTTCGAGCAGCAGCAGCAACAGCATCAGCTACAGCAGTCCCAGGAGCCGCATAGTCTGCGGAAGGCCCTCAATCAAGAGGAGAACGAGCCTGTGAGAGATGCGGAAGTGGATGCTGATGCTGATGCAGAGGCCACCGAGAGTCGCAGTGAAACCCCGCTGGAGGTGATGCGTCTGCAGCTGGACAGCGAACGGCCAGAAGATGAGAAGGCAGCGGCGGTAAAGCAGCTGACTGTGGTCATCCCCCAGAACGGCCATGACCTGGAGGAGAGCGAGACCAGTCCCTCGGAGGAACCTACTGCCGCGAGCATCGAGAATCACGAGGTAAGCAAAGGGTTGTGAATTCTTCTCCTTCCCCTTAGAGGTCTTGGTTATAAAAAATACCCCCCTGTAAGGAAACCCTTTAGAGGACTAAGAAGTAATCGACTAACTCCATAGCTATCTGACCTCTGGAGCTATCACTGTGCCAAGCTTAATCAACTGCGTCTTTATTGCCAGCAAATGCTCCAGGTGCCGGTGGAACCGGTGGCTGGCTCAAGGCTGGATGCCTGCTCCATCGTCGAGGTGACGCCGGATCACGAGCTGATCGAGTACATCATCAGGCGCATTCGCAACCAGACGCACAACAACACTGTTATTAACGACTCCCTGCTGGCCGAGGTCTCCAAGCTGACGGCCACTGCTGCCCAGAACTCGGCCGCCAATTCCCCACTAATCTCGCCCAAACGCATTTACGCCAAGATCAAGAAGATGGACATGCCGCGGCAGCGGGATGAGTTCCTGCTCTGGTACCGTTCCTACCTGGAGCAGCTGTTTGTGGTGGAGCAGCCGCATCCGGGCGGCTGCAAGGTGAAGTCCCAGGAGCCGCCCGCTCTTGAAAGTCCGACCAAGAAGCAGGCAAACAAAAGAGAACGCGAACGCGAGCAGGACTCTAACAACGATGCCGACCTTGCCGAGGCTGACCAGAAGAAGGTCTCCGCTTCGGGCAGTGGCGACCTGGAGTGCGAGAACAACGAGAATCCTGACGAGGAGGCGGATGGAGGAGAGGCCGCAGGCGACTCCTCGGGCGGGGAGAAGCCGGACATCAGTCTGGACTAGCCGCAGGATGCGGCCAAGCCACCACTACACACACATTCCTAAGCTCACAACAGATACTTCATCAACTCATTTACAGCTCTTAAATCCTTGTTGTCCTTTTGTCCTAAGTTTTCAGTTCATTGGCGTTTAGTTTTTATTTTTATCATTAAATTATGTAACAATTATAAATATATATTTACACACCGATGAGGGCGATATGTAGTTGGTGGTAGATCCCTGAGGCACTGCATCCTAGGACGCTCCTATCCTAGTTGGTCCCCCGGGCCGTCATCTGCTCCAGCATGCGGTAGTAGCAGTAACGACTATCATAGTCCAGATCGTACCAAAAGTTCACAGCGATGCACTTGTGGCTCTGGCTCACATGATGGAACCAGTAGTTGGGCAGGTACAGGATGTCTCCGGCGTTCACACGCACCTTCAGCGGCCTGGCCCGCGCGTACTCTGGATATTTGGCCAGATCGGGAGCCAGCGGATCAATGCTGACCCATTCGGTGAGCTGTACGCCACCCTCCTCGTCCCTAATGGGTTCGATGTGAAACTGTCCGCTCTCCGATGTCCTGTACACGCCCGTGGGATAAATCCGGCGCGGCACACAGCTCAGCTGGTGGGGAGGAATAAGGATAAAGTCCTTGTGGCCGGAGATCACGCAGTACAGGTTCTCGTAGGGATCCTTGTGCATGGAGGTAACGGCTCGCTCGTCGCCCAGCCAAAAGTTGATGGCGTCGGGCGGCTTATTGAACGATTGCTGGGCAAAGTCCAGGTCACTGACCCGCAGATCGGCGGCTAATTCCGGCAGGTCCACGCTTAGGTTGGAGTTCTGCTTTTGGATGTAGTGGACGGCTCCGGTGGGATCATCCAGGCGCCGGACCACTTCCGATAGCTTCATTTTGGTTTCCAGCGGCAGGACGAAGTACTCCTGACCCTTCTGGGTGGCCAGCCCATCGGCATAGCCGTTGGGCGTTATGGCCACGTCCACGGTCCTGTCGTGAAGAGCCTGGATAAGGTACTCCGGCGTCCACTTCCCTATTGCCGGCCACGAGAGCGCCTGCCGGATGACCACCGGCTGGTTCTTGGCATAGTAGTCGCGGCAGAACTCCACTGCTGTGGGCACATGGTCCAGCTCAGCAACATTACTGCCGATGCACAACTCCTCGGCCTCCTGGAGTAGTGTGTCCAATGCTTCCGAGTATTCCCGCTGCATGCCAGGCAATCAGTGATGCCTATCCGCTTTTTTCCCGTCAGATTTGGTTAATTTATGTGCGACATATATAGAAATATTTTAATTTAAAAAATTAATTAACTTAAAATTTTTAGAAATAAAAAGTTGGATGTATTGTAGAAAAACAGACATGAAATAATTATTTTATACATATATACATTTTACCCTGTAATTTCACTTTTTAGCTATTTTGTTAATCTAGCTATTTTTTCAAGACAGAAATGCCAGCACTGGTGACATATGGAGAAGAAAAGACATGTTGCGCCTGTGAAAAGCCAAGGAAATCGACTGGGACTCAATTAAAACGCTAGCCGAAGCACTCCGTGGCGCCTGAGGAACGATGGGGGAGCCGAAAGCCAGCGTGGAGCCCGACGAGGAGCAGCCGTTCAACTGTGTGGACGAGGCCAATGCCATCATCAACGACGTGAAGGCGCACGTTGCCGAAATCTGCATCTCCTCGAAGCTGGCCAGCGATGCCACGCAGATCTTCCTCAACATTCGCACCATCGAAAGTGCCACCTGCTGCGTGCAGGTGACCAGTCGTGGCTTCAAGATCGTCTCCTCCCAATACGATACCATAGACGAGGACAAGCGGATCTCGGCTCTGCTCCGCAATGGAGAAGGGAGCAACAATGATGACGAGGAAGAGGATGAGGAAATCTTTGAAACACCCTATGCACTGCTGGACAAGATCAGTCCCCGCTACGTGGAATCCTTTGGCAACCAGCTGTGCCAGCAACTCAGACAGCTGCAGCAGATGCGCACCGAGTTCCATGAGGAGGACGAGGAAGAGGAGGAGGAGGAGGAGTGACTCCAGTTCCAGATCCCGCCCGAGGCTGTATACTCTTTAGACGGAAGATTCTAATGTTAGTTTAATTGAATGTTTACTCGTAACGTGCATTCTCTGGAGCTTAAGCTCCGCCTTCCTACTTATTTATGTGTGTGTGTCGTGTGTGTGTGTGTTTGCCGCAAAAGTATTCCCGCATGAGTTGGTCATGCAGTCGCCTCATCCCACGCCACACCCTGTCCTGTCCTCTCCTCTTCTTGCTTAGCAAACGGAAACCGCTCTAGACCTTTAGGCGTTTCAAGAATAAAGATTGTGATTGCAACTCCAGATCCGTTAGTTTGCGAACGGTGGGCACCAGCTGCTCCACATGGTCCTCGTAGCCCGTGCCCATGCTGAGGTTCTTCTGGCCGTACACTACCTTGCCGTCAAAGTCATTGACGGGCACATCCATGGCGCTATCCACCTGCTGGATGGTGATGTTCAGATGGTCCTCCACCTCCGCCAGCAAGTTCGGCTCGTTGTACCAAATGCAGCAGCCGCGGACATTGGTCAGGTTGGTGTTGTTGCAGTTGCGACCGCGCGTTTTGCACCATTCGCCGTGATACCAGACCTTCTCCGGTACCGTGGACACCAGGCTGATGGCCAGGCCCATGCGCTCGGCCCGGCCCACGCGTCCAATGCGATGCACGTAGTTGGCCTTGTCATCGGGCATGGTCACGTTGATCACTGGGGAGAGGAAGTGTTCATAATGATTCCTTTTCAAGTAAATTAATTAAACTCACTGAAGGGCAGACCGGTGATGTCCAGACCGCGTGCCGCCACATCCGTGCAGATGAGGAACTTGACCTGCTGGCGCTTGAACATCTCCAGGTTCTGTTTGCGCTCCTGCGGCTTCCGGTCGCCGTGGAGGCAGACGCACGAGTAGCGCTGGCCACCGCGCTGCCGGAAATACTTCTCCAGGTTGTCGCAGTCCTGCTTGGTGCGGCAGAAGATGAGGGCGCGGTCCATTTTATGTTTGTCAATGGCGTGTATGCAGTACTCCCCCTTTAGCAACTTCACCGCCTGGGAATACGTCTCCTCCGAGGGATTATTGGGATGGACGTTGTCCCGGTCGTGAATGCCGTCAGTGGGTATGGCCTGGCGCAGCGACTGCCACCGGGTGTCAGCCTTCGGGTCCACTAGGCACACCACATGGTGCACTGTCTCCGGTACAGCATCTTCGCCCTTGAGGTCCACCCAGGTGGGGAAGTGCATCAGGCGTTCGGCCATCTTCTTCACCTCGAAGTCGTGGAGCGTGGCCGAGCAGACGATCATTTGCAGGCGGCGGCCGTCCGTGGTGATCTTGGGTATCTGCTTGTGCAGGCGGTTGATAAGCTCCGTGTAGCCACTCTTGAGCAGTCCGTCGGCCTCGTCCAGCACAAAGAAGCGGCAGTGGGTGAGCAACACTAGCCCACTGTTGATCATCTCCTCCAGGCGCCCCGGCGTGCCGACCACAATGTGGGCGCCCTGCATCAGCTGACCCTTTTGCTCCTCCAGGCGCACGCCGCCGATGAGCAGCACTGAGCTGACCTCGGGGTTGCTCAGGTGGTACTTGAACTTCTCGATCTGGCTGTAGGTCTGCTCGGCCAGCTCCCGGCTGGGCTCTATGATGATGGCCTGGGGAGCATTGGGCGCCGGAGTGGCCGACACGGCACTGGCTGTGGGACTGGCCAGCGGATTGGCCTTGCTGTGATCCGCCCCAGCTTGGCAGACGGCTACGAATCCGTTGCCCGGAGCGTACTTGAACTCAGTCTTTCCAAAATTGAACAGCATTTCGGCGTTCTTAAGGACCACGGCTGGGTAGAAGGTGTCCTTGGCGAGGTTATCCGGTACGCGAAAGGCTAAGCCTAGGTTTTGTCCATTTTTGGTGAAGCTAACCTCCAGGCGCTGCAAGTCCAGCAGGCAGCCAATGACATCTGCCTTGCCAAAGGCCTCGCCGTAGTCGTCGAACTGGCGGTTGTTGGACTTCTTGCCGGTGCCGCCAAACCCAAAGCCCATGCGGCAGGTGCCCAGATCGAGGTTCGCCTGCTGCGTGGACCAGCCCACACGACACAGGCCCTCGTCTGTGACCGTGGCCTCAAAGTAGAACTTGCCCCGACCGCGGACTCCGGTGGTGGCGCGGCATCCGTGCCATTCCTTGAACTCCCGCGCCTGACAGCGAAGACCATCGGGTGTGACGGCCAAAGCGTTGCCACGATCGTAAAAGGACATGGTCCAGGGGGCCACCGATCCAGCCGCTCCCCCGGCACCGCTCTTGCCGCCTCCTTTTCCCTCCTCTATGTCACGCAGTGTCTCCCAAACAATCTGCAGGATGGGCAGACAGAAGGCGCCGGTCTTTCCCGAACCAGTTTCCGCGGCCATCAGCACATCGCCGCCGCCCAGGATCAGGGGAATGGCCTCTGCCTGGACATCGGTAGGCAGGCTGCAATTTGAAGGAGTTATTTCTGGGTAAAAAAAGCTAAGATTTCCCATTCCTTACGTCCAGTCCGCTTCGTCTGTGGCCTTTCCCAGCTCCGGGAGCACGCCGAACTCTGTGGGAAAGCGTTTAATTAAACAAAAAGGGTTTAATATTGATTTTAACTCACCCTCGAATGCAGTCATTTCGGAAATATATCTAAAATTCGTATTTTCCAAAGCCGGCTAATTTCACAAACACAGCTGTGATTTCGGGACGTTAGCCAACACTTCGGATTGTATACGGAAACGACTGAGATTCAGTGCTGCAAAGTGTCGTTATGCAAACAGCTGTGATTTCGGGGCTGTTGGCCAACACTGAAACTTGTATACGCGTAAATCGCAAATAAATTTGTTTTGTGCCGTGGAATGTTTTTGTAAAAGTGCTAATTAGTCGACGGAGGACATGTAAAACGGAGCCTGACCCACACCATGTAAATGCCCGCGAGCCCGGCAGCACTTT
>JAEIIL010020561.1:0-11351 GCA_018905715.1 Drosophila lini
CTAGACTTTTATAATGACATGCATGCGCTCTCCTCTCTTCTGCTCGATTCTTCGTCTCTTCAAGAGAGTGTGCGTATGTTTGTATGTGTGTGTGTGTGTGTGTGCGCCTGCCTCAACTAGAACTTGCTTGACTTCGTCGCTGCTTTTCTGATTTTCTGATTCTCTGCCTTTCAGCTTTTCTGCTTTTCAGCTTTTTCTGTCGTTTTTCCATCGCCAGTTGCTGCCAGTGGCTGTTTTTGTCGTTCGTCGGCGCCCACCCGAAGTTCATTGCACTTGGTATAGCGGCATATTTTGCATTCGCCTCTCTCTCAGATTTTTTTTCTTATTTTTTTTTGTTTTAGTTATTCCTCAGAGAGTCTGAAACTGAGACTGAGACTGCCTTGTTCTTATCTTCTCTTGTTCTGTGTGACCCACAAGAAACAGAAGGCAGAAAGGCCTTTGCCTTTGCCGAAAAAAAAAGAGCCTCCTTTGCATTTGCATTTTTCCTTGGGATTTATTTATTTTTTTTCTGCCACATTTCTGCTGTCGAAATAATTGCATTAATGACACACTCACACACACACACACACACACTGGCAGCGGTAATTATTATGCTTGTCACTTAAAATTTTGTAGGTTCTGTTAATTAAAAGCAATTAAAAATAGTTTTCGCCTCTTGAAGTGAATTCCTGACAACGTTGCCTCGTTGCCAGGCTTTTCTTTTATTTTTCTTAATTTTTTTGGGGATTTATTCTGACACTTTTCTGACGGAAACACAAATTTTTAAGCATTTGAAAAACGATTTGTCGCCCCAAACTTTTATTATTAGATCAAAAAATTATGTTGGAAAACGAGACAAAAACTTTGTCGGCGGAGTATTTTTTGTGTGTTTAGTTTTTCTTTTATTTTTATGTAAAGAAAAATGGGTTAGCAGACTGTCTGAGGGAAAGAAAAAAGGGATTTAGAATTTAGAAGAGATTTACAAAAGTATCTTAAGGATTTCTAGGTGTTCTAGTTGGCCTAAAATATTTATTTTCTCTTTTAATCTTAAGTATTTTTTAAAAATTAAATTTTCCAAGCAAATTAACTCTGTAAAAACCCCAAATCATGGCTCTTAAAACCAAAGCAAACACTCAAAACTCAATGGCTAGAACACTTTAACAACTAGAAGCCAAGTTTATAGAGTCTATGCAATCGATTTGCAAATGAATTAATTGCTCTCAAAGTTGAATGACTCGTTGCATCTGTCACCCACTTGAGAACGACGCTTGATTTTTCAATTTGTTGTCGAAAAATACAAATTTGTTCCAAGTAAAAAAATCACCCTAATGCCTATGGATTGGTGTCGTGTTGGTCGAAGCTGGAAATATATTCAAAATATCATCTAAAACGTTACCAAAGTAAAACTGAGAATTTGCAATTGTAAGGAGAAGCGGTGGAACAACGAGATCGCTTCGCTCGGTTTCGTTTCGTTTCGTTTTGGTTAGGTTTTTAGGCCCATTAAATGCAATTCCATCTACTTGACTTGGGGTCCGCCAATCGAGTCACGTTTTTTTGTTTTTTTTTCTGCCTCGCTTGTAAGGGGGTGGGTGGGAGGTGGGCGGGCATTTGGACCACTCCGTTGAGGTGATTGTACGGGCTGGCTAACAAGGTACGTGCCGCGGATTTCTGAAGGCTGGCAAACGAACGAGTTTTGAAGCGAAAAGCACTAACAAAATCTATCTCAAATTGTCTTTACATTCGATTTTTGTTGTTTTTTTCAGAGTCAACATAAATTACGAGCAGCTTAATCTCTCGTTCTACGCTTGACATTTTCATATGTATGTTTGTATTTATATATATCTTTATATAATTTTTGTTTGTTGCATGTTTGAGGTTATGACAACAGCCCCTGACTTGAGGCGGCTTCAACTCAATTCAATTCAATTCGATTCGAGTTGAGTCTATGCGATTCGACACGACACGACACCATTAAATGAGGCAAGGTGTTGTTACCAGATCGCTCGCTAAGGGTCTCCATTTTTGGAGCTATTTAAGGGGTTTGGGAAAAGCGAGAAAAAAACCCTGAGGAAATGTCAAAAGTTGCAACATTATGTCAGCTAAAGCAAAGGATTATTAAAACAAAAACATAATAAATAAAATAATAATAAATATATGAAGTAATAATTAAGTAAAGTAACTGCTTAACACTCATAAAAATATGTAAGCCTGCCTTCACTTACAATATTACTCATACGCACTGTATGCACCTCCTCCTGTATGCCCCTTCAAAGGCCACGCCCAAACAGAGACCCCATAAAACCCATAGTAAGCAATGAAAAACGTTGGAAAAAAGGCTAAAATCCTATTCCGAGGACAGAACAAAATATTAGATTACTCATACGACGCGTTGACCAGGCCAAAAAAGCAGCCTGTTCCACATTAATTGCCATAAAAATAGTTCACCCCCTGAAAAGAGGGCGGGGTAAACACACACACACACACACATTCATATAGAATTTGTGACGGAAATGAGTTAGTGCCATTTGGCATGCCCCCAAGGCGGAGGTAGGGGGATCATCGCAATGCACACACACACACATATGCACATACGCATGCATTGAAAGCGCGTGTAGTGAATACCAAAAAGAGAGGTTGGGAGGGGAAAACTAGACCCCGTTGTTGATGTTTTTGGCCTGCAGCATTGCCGGGTTGCATAATTATCATGCAACATGCGGCAGTCGACAGTGTGGAGTGTCTGAGATTTGTGGCCAAAAACAAAACGTTGTTTAACGCCTGAGAGGGTTTTGCAGAGTTGCCCCCATCCCCTGAGCCCCGTTTTCCAGGAGCTTAGCTAGGCTTAGTCACGCATTTTACGCACAATTTTCACAGCGAGGTGGGAGTAAAGAGTTTTCAGTAGAAGAGAGGGGAGTTTATATACATTATTAAATATTTAAAAATACTAAAAATAACCTTTAAAAAATTTCTAAAAATATTCAGAGCCCAAATCAAAGTCAACTTTTCCTTGGAAAAACTTCTCAATCCACCCTTTCTGTAAACCAACTATTTTTCCCTGGCTTTTGTGGTCTCTGTGTGCCTGTGGGCCTTTTGCTGCCTGGCAACTAGCAACTCGCTGAGCGAAACGTGCGTGGCATGACCATTGCTATCAAAACCTGGCCAAAAACACAAGAGAGCGGTGGTGGTGGTGGGCAGCAGCTGTGCGCTACTGGGAGGCAGCAGTTTGGAGCGGTCTTTGACCGCGGCAAAACAGTAACCGTTAGGTAGCCAGGTAGCCAGAAGGATTACGAGGCCACAACGTTTGCTAGCTTGTGCGAGGTTAGTGCCAGAAAGAAAAAAGAGGCAGCGGGTAAATCAGTTAAAGCTAAACGCCTGCAAGGTTTTTTTTTTTTTCTTTACCAAAACCAAACTGAGAGCCTCATTCCCCATTCGCCTCGCGTGCCCCGGCCAAGTTGCATTGTTACTACCGTGGCTTGGATTGCCTTGGAGGTGGGTCTCAAGCCTGCTTCGTGCTGCTTATCGCGCCTCAAAATGCTCCGCGCCACATAAATCAATTAGTTGGGGAGGGGTAGCAGATGGAAGGGGGAGGGTAGATGGAAGGGCGCCCATTTTGTTTTTTTAAGGCATAATTGAAGGCTTGTTACTAACCGTACAAAGGAAAATTGGGAATTGAGCGGAGCGAATCAAAGCCCAAAAGAGCTTTGGGTTGGGAGAATAATGCTAGAGGAAATGCGGAACCCTTTGGTATGCAACTTAATTTAGGCTACACCCAACGTTTGCAACGGTTTTTGGGTGGCCAAGAACATAGAGTCTTGGAAAATAACTCAGGTAACTTGGGTTGGGTAAGTCTAATTAAGTGGGTTTTGGGTGTTTTTAATTACTAAGAAAATATAGAGTAAAGTAGCTCGAGATGTCTTGGGATAGGTCTTATAATATCTTAAGAAACCTCTGATAACTAAGGTTTGACTTGAAGGATTTTAGGGATTTTTATGTTAAATTAAAAATAAAAGATTTTAAAGGTAAATTAAAAGAGATGTCTTGGATAAAGACCCTCCTAACTATATTATATATAGGTTTTTCCTTAATAGATGTATCTTAAGTTAAGGTATTTTTAAAGTTAATATAAGTAAAATTATTATTACAAGCTTTGCAACTTAGGTTTCCCAAACAATTTCCTTGTTATGTCTAAATACCAAGCCAAAAGTTCAATTAACTCAATCTTAAATGCTCCCTTAAAAAATACAAAATAAAAAAACCTAAAAGAACGTTTCCCTTGGCAGGTAATTAACAAGTCGTGAGCCATTCCCACGCCACACCAAAATCCTGGCCAAGATGGCACGCCCTTTGGCCACATAAATAATTCGCTCTTAATTATTGGCCAAGTCAAGGCGAAAAGCAAAGTTGCCAACATAAAACTGTCAACGGCAAAATGTCAGACTGTTTTTTCTGTCTGTTTCTGTTTTTGTTTTTTTGTGTGACTTATGACATAAGACAATTACAGCCAAGGTGCAGCAGCAGCTGCCAAACCATCGGCGCATTGAACTCTCTTTCTCTAGTTGTGGCTGGCTACCGTTGATGATGATGTTGCTGCGGCAAACATCTAGTTGCAACTTGGCTGCGACTTGCAACATGTGATCCGCTGCTCGGCTTTCCAGCTCGAGTCGACTCGACTCGGCTCGGGTTTTTCCCTCGAGCAGAGTGCATTCACCTCCGACTGACTGACTGACGTCAACGTTTTGGCTTGGCAAAGAAAGCACCGAGTCAATGCACTTTGTTGCAACTATCTGCACACCCCACCCCCTTTCTCTCTATCCCTCTCTTTTGCCATTTCCCTAGCTTGCGGTACTTTCATTGCTCGAACGGCAAAAAGCAAAAATAAAGCACAGCAAAAGCAGAAGCAGAAAACTCGTTGCGTTGCAAGTTCGTTGACGTCGCCGTCAGTTGTGTGACTGTGCGAGTGTGTGTGTTGTGTGTGTGTTGTGTGTGTGTTCTAGAATGTTGCCTGGTCGAGAACTGGGAACAAAGTTTGCAGCTAGATTGCAGCGGAGAAAGAGAAAGCAACAACATGTGCAACATGTTGAAGCAATGGCTAAGGAAAAATTAGAGCCACAAACAAAAGAAAGGTAAAGGAAATTATATAACTATATAAAATATATAGGAGAATTATATTTAAAATATTTAAGATAAGAAAATTTATATTTATAAATTTTAAATATATAAATTTTCTTAATAATAAATAATAATTTCCAAAAGGAATCAAAAAATCATGTTTCAACTGCAAATTTTATTGTAATTTTCCTAGAACTTCTGCCTCAATATTTCATTTTTTCAATTAGCCCTAAAAGAAGATAACCCTTGAACCCTCACAACCCCAAAAACACCCCAGCCCCCACACCCACGCTCTAAACAGCCGTCTAAACAAACAAATATTTTGGCTTCAACAGCAGGAGTAGGTGGAGCATCATCTCCAGTAGCAGCTGTGGTAAAAGTGAAACAAACTAAGTCGCACCACTACCCTCTCCACCCCCTCTATGCCCAGCTCAACCCCCCAACCGAAAAAGGGGTAAGTAACCTCGAATGAAAGCAAAGACTTGAAGCCAGAAAGCAGCACGTGGCACGGAGTGAATGACTTTTAACTGGGTCAGCAAAAGTGGCTGGTGTCCCTCAGCCAGCTTCGGGGGTGGTTCAGGTACATGCTCTCCTTCCACCCCATCTATATACTCCGATATGTATATATATATATGTTTGCCCAGCTACTCAACCAAATACACACACAGGGACACACACATTTTACTATCGCTCGTAAAGCAGAAAAATAACATTGACTCGTAGTAGAGTTGTGCAGCTGCAACTGCACCACGTTCTCTTTGGCCCGCAGATAAGCCCAAAAAAAAGGCAACCCGGGGTGGGCGTGGCCTGGCCATTAATTTAATCCGCCATTTGATTCTGTTTTGCAGTGCTAATTACTCATTCGCTGGAAAATATAAAACGAATTCGAAATGGCCTTGGATGAGCAGCAGCGATTGGAATTTTACTTTTATGTGGATTTTAATGGTCATTCTTAGAGCGGGATATAATTCTAATTTTGCTTGTAAAATTTTTAGATGTTTTCTTAATCTATCTAGAGTAAAAATAATTGAATTAAATTAGTTTTAATTGTTAAATTTTACTTTTAAACATTTTTATTTTTTAGTTTTCCCTCTTCATGCTCACTCACTCTCAAAAGCTCGCTGCTATGGGTTCGAGACATCTAGCATTTTCCATTGCCTGCTTTCAGGCTTGAAGCATAGCGCTCGATCGTAATGAAGGCAGCTGACGCCAGGTGGCGCCAGGCAAAAGTCATGTAGAAAAGTATGTAAAAAGGGGTTGTGGCGTGTAAAAAGTGGATTTAAGATCTATTTTTAATTTTAAAACACAATTAAAAATTTTAAATAATATAAAATTTAAAATATAAAACATATATTTAAATATTTTTAAATTTTTTGTCTTAAATTGTAAAATATTTATTTAATTTAAGTGCTCATATTGCAAATTCCCTTCTCGTAAACCTATTTATCGGTTATTACTAACGTTATCTCTGCTGTGTGTTGTGCTGTGGCTTGTAACCCAAATAGGCTGAGGTTGTTGACCCAAATTGCAAGGTGCATTGAACTGTTGGCGGGAAAATGAAAAGCGGAGTACGAAACGTCACCAGCGATGCGTAAGTGAAAGAGAGCAAAAAAAAAGTGGGCGAAAAATGTGTGGGTTTGAGTATTTCATTATTATTTTCTTTTATAAAACATTAATTTAAATACTTTTTCATATAACGATGCATTTTTAATTGATTTTAATTAAAAGCTAGAAAGGTTTCATTTTATTTTAAATTATTTTGTTTTATAAATTGGCAAAATGCCTATAACATTCATTCTTCCATTTTTTGATTACTAATAATTAAAAATTATAATTTAATATTTAATATAATGTTTTCTTGTTATATTTTCAAATTGGTGCTGCATTTTCCAGACTTTTCCTTGGAGATACAGAAAATTCCCATTTGAATTTCGAACAACCTAAATACAACCTCCCCCTCTCTCACTGAGTCTCTGTTTCTGTTTTTCACCCCTCTGCCACACCTCATGTTCACTCACTAGCACACACACATGCGCGCACACACCAACACGCCTAGACAATTTCATGCAACGCTGCGTCGCTGGCGGCGTCTCTGCTGGCGTCGACAGCGACTGCAGTCAGTCGTTCAAGTGCATTTCAGAGCATTAACCTTTCAGTCTTCGTGTGTGTGTGTGTGTGTGTGTCCTAGCACAACATTTCTGAGGCGCTCTCTCTCTCTCTGTTTCTACTCCTCTCCCTGCAGCTCTCTCTCTGGTTTTCCTTGGCTTTTCCTTTTGGTTTTCCAATTTGAAGTGCAGGCAAGTGGAAAACCGCGAAAGCAAAATCAGTATTAAGGTCTTGTGGTGAAATCTTGGGGAATGATGGAAATAAAGCTGAACTTCTATTAACATTAACAATATAATTTTAATTTGTAAATTACTTAATAGAGGGCATAAACATTTAAACAAACAATTCTAAAGAATACTAAAAAATTAATAAATTTGTTATTTATTATTAAGAAAATTTATGAAAATAATTAGGGATTTAAAATATATCATAGCATACTTCTCAACTCCTTTAATCCATGGCGATTTTTAAGGGACTTCTGATAAATCAAGATTTTGGTGCTATATAGTAAGCATTACCCATAGAACTATTTCCATTACAAGCAGAAGAATCAAGATTAGGAAAAGATATCTTATTAAACCTAGCCCAAAATTATTTCGTAATATTTACTCTGTCGCTCTGCGCCCTCCCATTTATCGTTGCTTTCTTTTCCCTCTAAGATTATCAAGTGCATTTCGTTTGTTTGTGCCCACATATAACATCATTATCATTATCTTGCCCTGCATTCTGAAGTTGATGCAGGTTAGGGTCTATGCCCAGAGAGAGGGAGCAAGACACATAGCTGAAGACAGAGAGGGAGGTGTAGGAGGCAAATAAAGATTTGGGAATTATAGACAAATATTAGCTTGGCTTATTATTTGTTTGTTTGCTGTGTGTAGACGAAGCAATGTATTTAACCATTTCCGATGATAGGAAACGTTCTAGATTCTGTATCTTCCTCTATATCCACCGCTCTCACCCACAAATAAAATGCAATAAAAAACGAAAGAAGGAAAAATCCCCCGGAGTGCTCGGGAGAGCGAACTAAGCGAGGGAGTGAGCAAATAAAATCATGCTCTCCAACGATTATGCTCTCTTTTGCACTCTCTCTCGTTCGCCCTCTCTCCACTGCCTTTCTTGTGGCCTATGCTGCGTACGCTGCTTCTGTTTTCTGCTTTGACATTGAACGAGTTCATTCACATTTGCTGCACGCACACAGCTGCAGCGAGCGAGCACACAGATACACTGGCACGAAAAACTACACGAAGCATAAACAACAACCGAAGCCGGAGCGAAATGGAAAGAGAGGGAGGCAAAAAAAAAAAAAGAAACACAGTAAAAGAGGAAAAAAGAAAACACTGAAAAAGAACAACCGAATTTATTCATGCGCCTGTGTGCGTTTAAATAAATAAATAAATATGCTAAATAATGTGAAAAGAATAACAAACGCGTTAGATAACAGTCCCGTCCCGAAAGCAACAGAAAAAGGAACAAGAGAAAGCACTGGAACATCACAAAGAGAGATCCCCCGGAATTTTATTGAAAATTAACATCTATTTGACTATTCCTTTGCGTCTCCGCTTTGACTGCTCCTTCTCGTTCTTTTTACCATTTAGAATAAACAAAAACAACAACAAACTAATATCACCTGCCTACCAACAATTTTTTGTTAGTTACAAAATCGGGAATTGGGTCATTAAGGCAACACCGAACACAAATGTGTGAGTAACGATAATTAGTTGTTGGGCTAAGGATACCGGAAAGAAGGGGGAATATCATCATAGACGTGAGTGAGTCATGCGGGAAATTGGTAACATTTTGGGGTCTTCAAGTGAAGTCTTGATAATTATTAAATTATTAATTATTATAAATTTATTATATTTTAAATAAAATAAAACATTTCCTATTTAAACCAAAAGCCTCTAATTACAAACCTCAAAAAGTTCTCTAAATATTCGAAACGCTTCTCCGCTCCAAACCTTTTCCGCCATAATTAATCAACCTGAAGAACCCTTAAGCGTCTCTCAAAAGCCATAAAACACAACCAAGAACAATAAACAAGTTTCAAATAGAGTTTCTCAGTTGCCAAGTGTCCAAATGAGTCAGTTGTTGTTCTTGGCCAACAGCGAATGAAGTCATTCGTCAGCTCAACAAAACGCAGAAAATACAAAATAAAATAAATCGAAAAGATAAACGCCAAGAATCTGTCTCTGAAAATAGAGGTCAATAGACAAGACGAAGGTCCGTCGGACAGATCAGGTAGGTAGGCAGGCAGGCAGGCAGACCACAAATGGCTGGGGCGGAAATATCAGCCGAAAACGAGCCACCGCTCCACGCGGCGTATGAGCAATATGAGATATAATAGTGCGTGAGCTGCGAGACGGGTTTCCAGTGTGTGGAATATATAACCTTGAACTTCAAAAAAGCGCGAGGAAACGGCACACACACAAAAATTTGTAGGCCTACCTATTCAGTTAAACATATATTTACATTCACATAATAAACATATAAATTAGCGCACAACAAAAGACGTTCCACGAAACATGAAAACTGGTCCAAAGTCAATGAACTTCTGCTTCTTCCTTTGAAGATCAATTCAAAGCCCCTTTTTTTTTTGGGCACACACACACAGTGGTTGATTTCAAGGAGATTTTAAATAAAGGATTTAAATTTTTACACAGGAAAATTTTAGGATTTAAATCTTTATAGGACCAAGTTTAAGAGCTTAAAAGCAAGGAGCTTAAATTTAAAAAAAAATCATATGTAGTGTAATTTTCTTTTAAAAATATTTATAAATTATTTACAGTTCTTTTTAAACTCTATATATTTTTTCTGATATATATTTTAAATATCTTAATGTTCCAATTCCCTTACAATCACTGTGCCTATAATTTCGCAACGTTTGAAATTTCAGAAGCGCAGACAGATTGAATCCAAAAACAAATACCAGGATCGCCGAGGGACAGACAGCATAAGAGGGAGAGAACGAGAACGAATGAACCTGGGACCTGGCTGTTAACCCAATTCAAGGACGTCATTGAGACATTAAACCCGACTCGCACTGCTCGAGAACCCCGAGAGTTCCGAGTTCCGAGGACTGCGAATATAAGGGAATAGGGCAAACTACTTTGCCAAGGTTGTGCAGAGTGAGTTTCTGGCGGGGATGGCAGCGTGACACGATCACCACAAGCTTATATTTCGCCATCTCTGAATAAAAGGGAATATTCAGAATCACTGATCACTGGACTCTGTCCAGGCGAATGAACTGGCCGGCATTTTCAATGTCACAGACGACAAAGGGCGATTGGCAATGGTGGCTTGAAAAGCAGCAGGAGACCCAGAAATGCACAGAACAAAATCTTGAATATTTAATTTTAAAATTCGTGTTTTAAAATAAATTATATTTTATAATAAAATTAATAAACTAATTTCCTAAATATTTATTTTAAATATTTTTAACAACATTTTGAAATTCTTTATCCTTTAAACTTCAGTGCAAAATCAAAAGAATCATCTACAGAAAACGTATTGAAAGTTTCGTTCTGGTTTTGGTGGTGGCTTTATTTTTATTTGTATTTCGTTTTTATTTTGTATTTTTTTGTTGTTGTTGTTGTACATTTTGATTTATTTTATTGCGACGCAATTTAATGCAAGGACAATTCGCCAGACGACGTCGCAGGTTTTGTGTGAAGGGCAAGGGCATATGAGAGCCTGTTGCTGGCTGGAGAGAGGGAAACCAACCCCGCCGAAACTGAACCCCTGTTCAAGTAATTCCCGATCCCTTTTATTTATTCCCTTTTTTTTTTTTTTTGCCCGGCCAAAGGAGGTCAAATGAGTTCAATGTCAGACCCAAAGTCGGTGGTTGTACATCAAGTTGCACGTGGCAAGCACACTTTTGCCTTGCCACCCCCGCTAGCAGTATAGTTTACCCCTCGAAAGGATATAGACAGTAATGCAGGACTTACCTTGCAACCCTCGCAGGAATGCACGCCGTAATGAAAACCGGAGGCCTTATCTCCGCAGACGCGACACAGCACCGTAGTGCCATCGAATTCTGGAAGAAAAGATGGGAAATTCAAGATTAGCTAAGCTGGAAAAATATGTGAAAAAAGTGAAAAAGTAATGGGAAAGTTTATTTAGAATTTTTGGCTATAAATGTAATTATTTAAATTAAAATTAAA
>JAEIIL010020591.1:0-12189 GCA_018905715.1 Drosophila lini
GCGACGGCTCCTTGCCTTTTACTTAGCCTTTTTTCGCTGGAATTCATCATCATGCGAATTATCCAGTCGCCCCGGCCAAGGGTTTTTCGGCAATAGGTAGGGCAGGGCAGCTCTGCAGCTCGAGTCCCGGATCCCCGGTCTGGTCAAATACGGCCATGGCAATTTAGTTGTCATAGCAGTGGAAGAATTATCGCTTGTGGCGGGCGGTCCACCAAAAATTTTGTTGTCAACTGGCCAATTGGCCGGTTGGAGTTTGAATTTTGGCGTAGAAAGAAGGGTTACCAAAAAGCAGGGAGGGGGAGATTCGCTCCCAGACACACGCAGGCAAGGTCGAGGCTCGATCAGGGTCTCCGGGAGTGAGATTTGAGTTTATTATAAAGCAGTGCCAGGACAGGTAAGCGTATTCGCAGGTATTGGCGGCTTGGGTGTGAGGATTTCTCACCTGGCCTAGGGGATTGAAATCTAAATTATGGGGGCGCTTTGGGTTAAGGGTTGTTTAGAGATTGAGCTTGAGATAGCCTGGGGGAAACTAAACATTTTTAGTGTATAAATATTTATAAAAATATAACGATTTTCTTATCTGAATATTTTATGGTTAAGAAAGTGCTCTGTAATAATTAATTATAATAATAAAAATATTTAAAGAGTGTATAAATTTGTTTCTGGTTATTCTTTGCAATTTTTGTTTGCCTTAAAATCTCTTAATTTCCCAATAACCAAAGAGCATTCCCTGACCGACTAAGACCTCTTCAAAAGCCCTTGCATTTTTGGCAACTCGACTTTGTCAGTTGGTGTCCAGCCCCTCGACAAATCCACATCGTCCAAGCCCAGAGTGCCGTGTGTTTAAGTAATTTGCCACAGAAAGAAGGAGACTGAAGGTGTTGTTATTCTTCCTGCCAGCTTTCACAAATGATTATGTTTGATGTGCACTTAATTTGTGGTTTTTGCATTGCGAATCGAACTCAAAAGTCGATGCGGGACGACAAAGAAGTGCGAATCCAACGACGCATTAGGAGTCGGAGGATGTGGATATCCCATATACCGATTCCGATCCCTAAATAGCCGTTATACTGGCTTATTGCGCCATATTTCATTAAGCGAGTTGGCGAGAGTCTTGGCTGGAGCCTGAAGTCTGAAGACTGAAGTCCGACTCGAAGCTGCGTCCTGTCCCTGGCCGGAGGATGGCATAATCTCTATAGGCCACATTTATTTCCATGGGTCACTGATAGTGCGGCTATCAAAACACGGGAACACTTTTAAAATCGCAATGAAAAGCGGCAAATGGGATGCACGCGCTAATAAAATGCCGATATTTTATGGCCAAGACGGGGGAAGGACGCGGACGCGCGGACGAGCAGCGGCTGGCGGGTGGCAAGTGTGAATCTGCATACGAGAATGAAGATTCTCTTAGGAGGTGGAGCGGAAGGAGAGGTAGCGGAACACTGAGGGAATAATCAGGGAATTTTAGAGGTAATTTAAACTATATTTGATTAAAAATAAATACAATTTTTAAGGTTCTATTAATATTACATAATAATTTTTATACCTTTTCAAGGGTATTATACTATTTTTTTTTTTTGTAAATAGGAAAAATAATAAATATTACTTATTCTATTAATTTAATATACAAAATAAATTACAATTTCCTAAATGTATTAAATATTAATATTATTATTATTTTCTTTATTTAAAATAATAATATTCCCTACTAGTTTTCTCCCTGTACACCGCTCTGGTCTCTTCTCTTTTTTCGGCGCCAGTCCAGGCTTCAGCCTGTGTGCCCACACATCCGCCGCAGCGTCCAGTTGGGGCAGAATCCGAGGACGGACCTCCGAAAATGAATTGCAAGTCATTGTGGCTGGGAGAGTCTGTGCTGCGGCCATACCATATCCAGAACACACGTCACTCTGTCTAGGATAAAGCCCAGCATCCAGCATCCAGCAGGATGCAGTGCGCCCGCTTAAGTGCACATTACTCGCATCATTTGTAATGCTAATCAAAGCCAGTCCAGCTCCAGACGCAGTCTGCTCCTCATCCTCCATCTTGAGTTGTGCGCGGAGTTAACCTACATATAATGCAGATGCCGGATCCAGCTCTGGACCCGCCCAAACTTGACAAATCTCCTACGCCCACGCTGATTAACAATCGCAGCGGCAACAAACAACTGATAATGAGCGATTGACTCTACAAATGTGACTGGAGAGGGGCAGAGGAAGGATCTGGATTGAGCTAGGGAGGGGGTTTCCTTGGAGGATAGTGCTCCACTTGGTGGGTGCTTTCAATTAAGAATGAAGACTAGAAGGGGGAAAGGTAGTCTAAAGTGCGGTCACTGATTGGAAAAAGAGACTTCAAGTTGATCCTAAAGGAACATTTTTATAAACCAGAAACAATAATTTTATATATAAAAATTTATAGCTGCTCCCAGCTTGCACTTTAATTTATTTTCTTTCCAAAATTCAATTAAGTTTTATATACTTTTCCCTAGCATTATATATGGCGACTCCCTAAAAGCTCAATATCCACACTCCCCTGAACCATTCCCACACCCAAAATCGAACTCTCCCTTTCTCTCCCTATTGAACGATTTTAGTAAATCAAACATCACTACGCCCGCCGGCGAGCTACCTTCATGTCGCTTACCTTCCTCGGTAGAGTCATAACAGCAAATGTACCGTAAAGTAAACATGTTTCAGCCAACATTGCCATATATGTAAGACAAGTTGAAAGCGCTTTGAACCGGCGACGGCAGCGAACAACAGCAACAATCGCGTCATAATCGTTTGTAGCGACTAATTTATGATCTTAATGGCGGCTAATTAACACCATTTTCCACAATTGAAAGATTTTCCATTAAATAAAACACTTTATGGTATGGCCCAGCAGCACGCAGTTCCTACCGTCCATCCGTCCAGGTTTCCACTCTACGCCAGAGGTTCAAAGAAAGCAGTCAACTCATCCACGTCCAAAGAAGCACTGGGAGAAATAATAGGTATATATTTAATGAAATTGTTTACTCACAAAATGTAGATAAAGCTGTGTTTATTGAATTTTATTTTGGATAAAGTATCTTTATAAAAACACAAATATTTTTTGGTTTACAAATTTATTTCTTTCACAAAATGTTGTAATAATTCCCAAATTCTTCCTTTAAGGTCACTAATATTTCTCTCACTGCCCCTCCATATCCACAGCTTCTCGCTTCACTAACCTTTTCCCCCGACTTAACCCTCTATTCCCCGAACAGCCTTCACTTTCTGCGGCGGAAGTTGAGCGGCAGTTCGATGCGTTCGCAGCTCAAATGGAGCAAAACACACAAAACTCCAGAAGGAGAAGTGCAAACAAAGCAGACCCCAAATGAAGGGACGCCACTGGCTAAAAGGGCAGGGTATACTACTGGCAGGGGCGCACACTGAACAGGGGTTAAGAGTGGGTTTAACAGGGGGAAAGGACAGCAAATTGACGGCGCTGCAAATCGACAAAAAGTCACTGGCGATTCTTAACGCATGAATGGCAAAGTTGGCCCATAGAAAATACGAAATAGAAATAGAAATAAATAAAGTTACGAGGGTAATAATGTAAAAGGGATACTCTATAGAGAAAATAGTAGAAAAATATATTACGATATAAAAACTTTTTTATTAAATAGGGAAAATATAGAAAGTAATTTGAAGGCTTGCCTACTTCATTTTCCTGTGAAAGTATTAGGAACAGGTTAACCTTTCTTTATGAATTATTTATTAAATACAAATAATAGAATTAGAAATACTTTTTTAAAAGTGAACCCTTCAAACTAAGTTTATAATTTAAAATAAATAGAATAATATAATTATAAAGGAAATAAAAATAGTTTTGAAATCTAGGAAACTTCTTTAAAAATATTGGTTTTAATGATAAAGATGTCTATCCTCATTTCCTAATTGTTTCTCTATTCATTCTTTAATTTCTAATATATTTTCTATCCCAAAACCATTTAAAATAAATAGTTATATTTAATATTTATATAACCCCTTAACCCCTGACAGCATAGAGTATTCCCAGAAAAAGAAAAAGTGTTGGCCAGGGCGGCATTTGAAGTGCAGTCGAGCTTTGCCCGGCCCGGGCTGTCGCCGCCCGTTTGGCTGGCATGGACTAGCTGGGCTGGCCAGAACTGGGAATATACTCGATTGGCAATGGGAATGGGTATGAGAATTCGAATGGAACTGGTAACTGGCGAACTGAGAACTGGGAACGGGTGTCCAATCGCTTGTGACGAACGATGCGATCTCCAAGGCGGCGGCGGCAAAGTCACAGTCCCGTCTGGGACTCGCAGCTCCAAGATCCGACTTCGACTCCGACTCCGACTCGGAGAGAGCCCCGGAGTCACAGTCACAGCTGACAACTCACTGAGCGCGCAATGATTAATCGCACAATTGTGCGCCAATGGGCATCGGACATCGGATCGGTTTCAGATAGAAGCCAAGCCGACTCCGGTGCCCTTTTTCTGCTAGTTTTTCGTTTTTAATTGCGATCAAAAGTGTTGCCGGAAGCCATTTACAAAGGCCTGTCACCAAACTGCGGTGCGGCGGCTACTTTTATCGGAATCAATCCAAGGCGAAGCACTTTACGCTCTGATTGAAGTCCCAGACATAGACTCCGACCCAGACCCAGACTCAGACGCAACATTAGCCCCTGATCAGCCCACGCAGCGACCCTAGGCCTCAAACTTAACCCTCAACTCAAGCGTGGCATGTAATTGAATTAAAGACCGAGGGAGTTGAAGTTGGGGAGACGGGCGGCCTGATTAAAATTCCAGCACATCTGTTCTCCGTTGGGGGAATGCCTGGCATGTCCAAAATGTGGCCACGATCGGCTGTGTGGCACCTGTAGCCTGGCCACGATCTTCGGGGCTCCGACTAAGACAATCTTCAGGCTTATCAGCCGCATTGCAATCTATGTAATGCGCTCCCAATTGCCGGGGAAGAGGAATAAAAACAAGAGAGTACCAGACACTGGATTAAGTCTAAGTTTATGTATACTCTAGTAGTAATTTTTTTAGAATTTATTTTCTATTTATATTTAAGAGAATATAATAATAAATAATATTTAAACAGGGAAAGATTATTCATTAAGTTCAATAGAAAACAGCAGCCTAACAGTTACTCTTTTATTTTTAAAATATTTTTTTATGGAAGAACCAAGTTCACAGATTTTATTATAAACAGATAAAGGATAAATATGTTATTAATTATTTATAAAAAATTCTCTTTACCCTTCAGTAAGGGTATTTAAGAAACCCGAAACCCAACTGATCTACGATCAGCAATTGACGACGTATCCAGCCCGCCAATCGATCGATCGATCGATCGCTCGCTGGGTCCCATCCATCGGTCCCATCGATCTAACCTTAAGCGAAGCCCCAATCGCGGGCAAAGAAAGTGATGGGACAAAAACGACGGCAAAATGTTGCTCAACAAGGACGCGACATGCCAGGCAACATTCTAGCCCCGATGCAGACGCGACGCGACGCTCTCTGCGATCGCCGGCGGTGACATCTTGTCAACTCAAAAATCATGATCAACAAAATGCTGGCCGCTGGCCACAAACATTTCTATTGGCAACTTAAGGATGGAGCTGAGGATGAGGACCATCCAGCAGAGGTGGAGAGTCGCAGGGAGAGGAACACATCTTCCACAGACGAGATCATCTCCAGCGGCGGCAGATCGATGGTGACAGCCGCCCGGTAGGTTCACACATAAGTGAGGCATCATTCGAGACGTCATCGGAAGCGATTAAAAGAAGCAGCAGCCGTCGCTGTCACCTGGTGGTCGCCGGTCATGGCCAAACATCACCCGAAATGGTTCACCTGTCAGCGGTATTAATCTTGCGCCGATTGGGGTAGGTCGAGCCCAAAAGAAGATCGATGGTCTGCGCTTGGGTGATCGAAATGGGAACTGAATCTTAAAGTTTATGGTCTACTTAACTCAGTAAAATTGAAGATATAATTAAATATATATATTTGTTAACTAATGCTATATATTCCCTTAAATACATAATTAAATGCTCGTGATGAAAGCTCTTCCTGTGCTCTTTAAACCCTTAATAAAACCTGACCAAGTGCTTAACGTTTAATTTTAAAAGCATATCACATAAAACGCCACAAGCAGGGCCACCTGAATGATCCCGATCCCGACTCCGATCCTGATCCCGATTCCCGATACCCATTCCAGGTGATCTCCCTCGTGCTGTGCTCTTCAACGGTTATAAACCAGCTGGCAGGCTAGTTACCGATTTATTGATTTTAATTGCAACCCGAGACGTTTATTTGCAATAAGAATGCGGATCGCTGAGGGCGGGGAGTCTAGGCTGGAGAGGATACGGTGAAGCCTCTGTGACAGGGGCCATAGTTTTGGCCAACTGGAAAAACAAATACAAATGGCCAATGACTGTCAAGGCACTGGGAGAAAAATGGAATACAAAAAACAAATAAATAAAATTTCTAAATTTAATAGAAGAATTTAAAAGTAAATAAAAGAAGAAATGAAGATTACTTCAGCAGCCCAAGTAGGTATACCCTTCCAGTTGGCAATTAATATATTCAGAAGGAAATAAATTATTACAAATTATTAAATAAAATTTAAAGCACTTGCTTGATTTCTGTAATTTTAAGATTATTTTCTACAGAAATTATTTTTCTGTGTGCTTGCCTATCCTGGCCTACCTGGAGTCCCCACCGAGCGTGGGGCATATCATGACATTTTATTGTGTTGTCAGACGGAAAAGTGCTTATTACGCATGCGCAACGGCGTCTTATAATTGTGGGGTGCCACCGGCTCCGGCGACGTGGAGGATTGCAGCAGTTGCGAGTCCCGGTCGGAGTTGGAGTCTCCCATAGTCTCCCCATCGGTTGTCGTTGTTGTTTACGCCGGCGATTGTTTTACAAATTAATATTATTTTATGATATCGCGTTTGTTTTGCTAATTGTTGCATGTGTGGCGTAGATTGCATTTACAAGCCGCGACGACTACGAATCTCATGGAACTCTCATGGCCCGCCATCGTCCGGTAGCCGCGGCCGGTGCATTTTGACAGTTTTACGAGCTCGGCCAGCGTTGAAATGAATACCTGCTAGGAGCCGCTAGTTTGGAGCTTGCCTTGGCAGATGGACTCTGGAGGATGGGTGGTGGAAGCCACGGGCTGCTAGATGGCACCGTGTGAGTTGTGGCCATGTCTGAGGCCAGGAATGCGGCAAGCCACCCAAACATAGGAAGCCTCTAATGAATGTTTAGGCAGGGCATCGTAAATTTTCAAGCTGGAAAGGCCAAAACGAATGGGGAATGCTCTAAAATAATTTTTGAAGCTTCTTTAGTTTCTTAAAATAATTAGAATATTTTTTTGGGGCTTACAAATATCTAAGATTTTTTAAAAATAATTTTTAAAGCTTTTTCAGATTCAAAAAATATTTAGAATATTTTTTTTGGGTGTTACAAATATCGAAAATGAAACCCGGTAAAGTCTTTTTAATTTCTATTCCACAAATTTCGAAAAACATATTGTTGATAGAGTTGGGATTCCCCTTTTCTTTTATTTTCGGTTCAATCAAAAACCCACAAGTCAATCGAAAATTACTGATAAGACTCCCCCTCTGTCCCTTCTCAATCATCTGGCAAGGCGTCTCCCATTTTCATTGGCAGCTCGTCGGCGATAAGGTGCCACACTTTGTTTTGCTTTAATTGTCAATCGCTGGCCGTTTATCTTTATGTGGCAAGAACAACGGCCACATTGCTGCCTCGGCAGACAGCCTGGCGGGGTCCCAACCCATCCGAGTCCCATTTCCCAGTCCGAGTTCCCTCGGCTGTCCCTCGCTGAACTGTCAACTGTCAGTCAGTCACTTGGTTGGTTCCTGGGCTGGTCCTCCCTTCGGGGGAACATCAATATGTGACCAGGGCCCGTGTTCTCTGTGTACTCCGTTCTCTGTTCTCGGTGTTTGCAGCATGTTACTCCGCCTGCTGATAACTGATATTTGACAACTTTTGACACCCCAGACAGTGACTGGTCCTGGACGTTTAAGGAAACGGACAGCTGCTACGAAAAAAATAAGGGAATTGTGAGCACTGGTCTAGGGAAAGGATTCTTGACTATGATTTAAGGTGGGTTTAATCACAGATATGAATCAAGCTCAATATCACCATTCAAAAATGTGGTTAGGAATCTTAATTCCCACAATAAATAGACACTTGCATACCCTATAATAATTTAAAGTGCCTTTGCTGATCGGTTTCATTTACCAACTCATCTAGAACCTCGCCTTCTTCTTCGGACAGGAAGTGCTTAGCACATAATTCAGATGTGCTCTAAGCACTGCCATATCCTTCCTTCGATTTGCACCTATATATTCATATATTCTGTGAGTGATTTCCCTTCCTCCGGGACAAGAATTCGCCGTGAAACATTTCAATAAAACCCAGTTCCCTTTCGCTGCCCGATAATTTCAGTAACAAGCTCTCACCAAAGGAAGCCACACAACACAAAAAAAAAGTAAAAAGAGTAAAATGATCGAGAAACGCAGGCAGGTAAGAAAGGAATCGCCTTCCGGTAATGGTTATGGCCAAGAGTGAGGAAAAAAACACTTTATTGAAATGAGCCCGGATCGGAATTGTGGTCTAAATGAACTTGTTTTCAATGAGTGCGGAGATCCAGGTAACGTGCAATTTTACTGGGGTTTCTTTTTAGTTGTTTTTGTTTTGTTTTCTTTCAAAGTCACCGACAGTCTGTCCATCAATTTATGAGGTGGTCAAGATTGTGCCAAAAACTGAGAGCCAGTGGAAGCAAAACCTGCGATTGGGGTAATTACAAGCAAGTAGTCCAGATGAGCGGCACTTGGCTGCCATTTACGAAGATGAATATGAATTTTTGGTGGGCAGTTTTATGGGTTTTATGGCCCACAAATGAAAATTATTTTTGTCTGAGGGAGGGAGGAGGAATTAAACCATAAGAAAAATACTAAAATATATAGGTTTAAATATGGTTTAAAATATTTAAATAATTTTTATATATTATTTATATTTTTTGGCTTGAGAATTTTTTAAAATTCTGTTTTTAATCTTTCACATTCATTGCATTTTCTTTCGGTGCATCCTGCACAAGTCCAATTTGTAGATAGCATTTGAAGCAGTTGGAAAGTTTTCTAATTACCACAGACACCCGGCAACTGGCGCATGTTAATTGCTCCCGAAGAGTCAACCTAATTATTAATAAGCGCCAACGCGGCTGTCATTGTCGGAGGCCCTCGAAAGCCTGTCATCATTTTAATGCCAACTCGTTACTTTATTTATCATCAACATCATTTCGAGCTGCGACGCTGACAAGCTGCCAGTAGCCGGGACTCATAGACTCCGAGACTCCGCCGACTCAGGAGCTGCAGCTACCGGGATGGGCTGGGAGTGGGTTCCCTGGGAGCTGGTAGGGAATAGGGAGCTCGGCTGCTGCTGCTGCCGTAACATTGACTACGGCGCAGATAAAAGCCTTTCCATGTCGCTTCAAATTTAAGTTTTCAATTAAAAAAGACATAAAATGTACGAGTATGAGTAGCTGTCTTGGCTGTGTGCAAGAGTATCTGTGAGTGACGCGGCGGCGACTTCATCATCAGCCGAGTAACAAATATTGTAAAGTAGTTTGACTTTGACATAGACGTCATAACTGTTTGAGCATCCGACAGGAGGGGTTAAGTGGGAGCGGAAAAGGGGGGGCGTTTGCACCATAAACAGGGTTAAATCTTCATTTAATTATAAGAGTTCTTGCAAGTACACTGGGGGAAAAGCTGGGAGAGTTGTGGAGGTTTTATAACAATGAAAACTAACAAATTAAGACCTTTGATTGTATTTTCATTTTTAATTAGACTCAGTGGCATTATGGAAAAAATTATAATAAAATAAGACTGACTAGAAGGTTTTTATAAGAAATTTAAAGCTTTTCTATAGAGTCGTTACGTTCACGAAATAATATTTAATAAATAATTGAATATATTCTCCTTATTGAATTTATATGTATTTAGAATCCCAAATATTTTCTGTGTAATTTTCAAACTTTAATTTCTTCAGAAACCAAATTATTCTCTGTGTAACTTTAAATCTCTAATTTATTCAGAATCTTAATTATTTTTTCTGTGCATCTTTAAAACCCTGAATTCTTTTAACAGCTCTCCCAGCTGGACTCAAAATTAACGCTTCCCGAAAGAGAAAGAATTGTTCTAACCACTTCCAAAAAATTAAACTTGTAAACTTGGTTTTTATGATTATTTCCCCCGCAACTAATGCGATCAATTTAAATTCCAGAAAAGTGGTGAGCGCTTAGGGGACTTCTCTCACCCCAAAATGTAGGGCATTTATCAATTTTTATGACTCTATTTACTAAGGCCCGTTGATGTGGCCTTTGTCTGCCCGAGGGCCCTGCCCCCAGCCACTGCCCCCATTCACTTGATATGCAAATAACTGAATTTCTGTTTCTGTTTTTCAACACATATTTTTGGAAACTTTATGGCCACACGCTTTTCACACAAAATTAATGCAAACTGGACACCATTGAAGTGGTCGTTAAGGCGGCTTTTTGTGGCCAAAATGGTTAGCTTGTGCCCATTGTGCGGGTCAAGCGCTGGGAAAGTGTGGCACTCCAATGGCCAGTTGGCCAGTTGGCAAGTCTCAAAACAAATTCAGTTCCATGGCAGCAAACGGAACGGAACGGACCTGCGCTGCTGGCCGTCTTTTGAGCCAAAAAGATAAAGACAATTATTATCGCCATTATCGCCAGCATCTGTTCTTGTTGTGGCCAACTTCCTACGTTTGAAAATGATATGCTGGCGTTGGCACTGGCTCTGGCCAGGTTCCCCTGCCGCATACAAATTGGCAATAACCATCAATTGGCCGCCGAGAGCGGCTCTCGGCCAAAAGGTGTTTCTGTATATTTTTTTTGGCCAGCGTGTTTGCATTAGAATGAGCCACAACCAGCACCAGCTCTTCAGTGCCGGAATGCCGATTACAGCCAGCGATCAGCGTTGTTGCTCTCCTTGAAACGCTTTCTTTTTATTGTGGCATTGTCTCTGCTTTTGGCCATACTCTAGGAGGCCAAAACGGCTTTAAGATTAAAGAGAGTGGTAGGACTTGGAGCTAAAGAAATTAAAAATAATTTCTCAAGAAAATTATTTGATTTTTTAAGTAAAACTCCTCTTAGAAATTGTATTGGAAATTAAATTAATGAAATATAGTTCTTAATTTTTATAGAGCATCAGCTTCGCCTAGATACTCCTCTTCCTTTTTTTTACAGATCGTGTAGCGATCGTCGGCCATAATTGTATTTTCGGCATTCGATTCTCCCCAAACAAATGCGAATGCGAATTCGAATTCGATGGCAATGTCTGCGGACAAATGGCACTCACACACACTCGCGGCTCTTCCAGCATCAAAGTCCGCATCCGTATCCGCATCTTATAGCTGTGTGCTAGGCCATTGTTTCGGCCAAAATGTACATTTGCCAGCGGCTTCTGTTGCCGCTTTTATTGAATGTGTAGAGAGCATTCCGGCTAGCGCATAATTGCGGTCTCTGGTATGATAATTTCCCTGGAATCGCATCGGATTGCATCGGATCGGCATTGATGTTGCCAGAATGTTAAGCGGCGAAATGCTGAAAATCTCTCGTGAAAGGAGGCTGTGGCATCTGCATAGGTCATTGGGAGAAGGGGCGTGCCGGCGGGGCGCTATGCCATTAATTAGGAGCTGTGCTTCGGTTTTGGCGCCTGTTGCCAGGGGATATTTACCCAAAAACAGACAATTCATCAATTGGGAGCCTCCCGTCTGGCCGCCATTTAAAACTGTCATCTGCAGCTGAGATGGGGAGTGGGGGAATGGGAGATGCGAGATCCGGAGACCCTACCAAGTGTCGTCTCCCCATGCCCCCATGGAGCCTGGTCTAGGCCCTCGATAATTGCACTGTCACTTGGCTGAAGACATGGCAATTTGTGGCCATAAAAGCGCGCAAATTTGTTATGAGAATGCACTGAAAATTGTGGCTAAAATAATTTAAATATAGATATTATTAAATATAGATTTTTAGGGGATTTTATGGAAATTAAAGGGGCTTACAAAATATTTAAATTAAAATTAATATAAATATTTATAAAAAGATTACAAAGAAAGGACTCGCTGTTAACATTATTCCTATA
>JAEIIL010020721.1:0-18866 GCA_018905715.1 Drosophila lini
TGTTACTTTGGTAAAAAATTTGAATAAATTGTAAGGGTTAATAGTTTCTTAAATGTTGAAAGATTTATTAAAAATATATTTTTACAAAATAGTTTATATTAAATCCTTTCATATAAAATGTTTTTATTGCTACCTGTACCTACAAATATATTTGGAAATTTTTAACTAAACATTATCATAACAAATTAAAGTAAAAATATGAAATTAATTTTAAAGTGCAGCTAATAATAATTTCCCAATGTTGTTCTCTTAAGAGCCACCTGAAATCATTTACATAAAAAGTACCTAAAGGTACAACTATGTATATAGGTACTAGCCATCCCTGCCTCCGCTTGTGAAGGCGCATCCATGTGTGGCAGGTTGGCGTCGGCTTGTTGCACTTGTTGCAATCGGTGCCGCAAAACGCTGGGCGTAAAAATGTTTCCAGCAAATAAAATCCCCAGCCAGGGCAATGAAGAGGTGCGGAGGATATACCCTGGTGCTCATCTGTCCTGCTCTAGCCCAGTTTCCTCTACTCCTCTCTCTCTCTCTCTCTGTGCAACCAGCAAATGAATTAACAAATTAAAAGCGTAACAAATTGGCCAAGGGCTCAGGGGAAGTTGCATGCCGGCTGCGCTGGCAGCTTTAAGTTGGTTTTAATTAAATTAGAAAGAGCGCAACACATGTCAACGATACGTCGAGGAGAAGGAGGCAGGGCTTAGAGCAACTGGATGAGCTGGCCTAGATGTGAAGCCCTCAGTTAGCCTGATTATTTAACTAATTTAACTAGTAAAGAGTAAGATCTGACCGATACCAGATAGTGATGCCAGGTTTTCCTAGCAATTGCAGATTTTCTGGAATATTCCAGAGACACTAATGAAATGTGCGAAGCAATCCATCCTAGTCGAAGCCGAGTGCCTGGCAAATTTGACTTTAGTTGACTCCACTTGCGCTGCATCAACACCTCATCAGGGGCATCGATGCCACATCCCCGGAGAGCTAGCCAGCCAGGCCAATCCAGATGCGATTCGTTCCGTCAACGCCGCGGGTATCTGTATCTGCGGGCCGCCGACACGGCCGTTAAATTGCAGCCGCCGAAAATTGACGACACCAACGGTGAAGCAACGCCAGTCAGCTAGCCAGCCAGTCAGCCAGCATTCAACGAAGTCCGGCCGGATCAAGTGGCGCCGGGAAATTGCAATGTTTGACCCCGAGGCCCCCGCACTGCGGACTCCCCTGACTTGCCGATGTCCTGACATCCTGGCTGACTGACTGCTTGCTGTCCAGGACAGCCAGACAGACTAGATGGATGGAAGGCTGGCCTGGCCTGGCCGGTTGCCTTGTGCCTTGTGCCTGGGTGCCCGCGTCCACATCCGGCTGATGTGCAAATCAAATAACAAATGATTGTCTCTGCCAAACTGGGCGACTCTCGGGACTGTGATTAAGCCCAGGCAAGTGGACTTCATGGAGATGGGACCTGTCCTTCTGCCAAATGAATATTCTATATTTCCTGCTATCCTGCACTCGCATATTTTTTCTGTGCGCAATCAAAACAGATTGTATATTGCCTTTTGTCAAGCCAAATTGAATTAAGCTTAGCTGACGTATGGTTTTTGTGGAATGAAAATTGAGGAAAATTCGTATTTTAACAATTGTGAGCCAGGTGTGATGCGATAAGCCCGGTTTTCTTTTGTAATTGTTAGCTTTAAGCCGAGGAATCCCTCAAATGGAAATTTCTCAAAAATAAATGCCCGACAGCATTCTCTTGGCCAGCTCATAAAATCCTCATCCAAACAAAGAGCTAAGCCACAAAAAAAAAAAGAAAATAACAAAAGCTCCACTGAAACCCACCCAGTCACACATATATATAAATTCGTGCAGGAAGATAAAAATGCAATAAAATGCCGACGGCGTCTGGGCCAAGTTACAAATGTTCCCGTTGTGTATTGTAATCACTCAGCTGACTTTCCTCTCCCCATCCTGGCCAGGCCAGCCTTTATCTGAGGAGTCTCCTCCCCACGGCAACTGGTTCTAGACAGTCGCGCAAGGAAACAAATTCCAGAAAATCCAAGGCTATGAAAACGAGTTTATTAAATCAAGAGGGCTTTAAAACATAAATGTTTTATGCAGTTCAACCGCGTGGCAGCTCTTAAATGCGGATTTCTAGATTACACTTTAGAGTTTTTTAAAGTAAAGAGGTGAGAAATAAAAACCCAAGCTGCTCTTTGTTTTAAATCAAGGTATATTTAATAATAGAGATATTAATATTAATCATTTAATTTAGTTACTAATTTTTAAGCTCTTGAAAGTTTGCAATTTCCATTTTCAAATTTATCTTGACTTCCTTTGTCTGTTGCTTTCAATTTGCACTATTGCAATCTATGCAAAATGTCCTTCTCCTTAAGACATTGTCCTGGTATTAGATTTTCATTCGCTTTCGCTTTCAGTCCTTTGCTTCTTGGCCCTACAATCTCCATTCAGTTTCGCCGAGCAAAACTTTTGTTTTATTTTAATTTTTTGGCTCCCCCTGCTCTCTCTGGGAACCAAAAATCGCAAGTAAATGTCTTTTACAAGTTGAATTTAAGCTGAAAACTTTTCTAATTAAAATTAAATAGAAACTTCGTCTTCAGTGAAGTTTTGATTATTATTTGGACTTGTTTTTCATATACTGATTCGCTGCATTCTCCTATATTTCCCCGGCTACCCAGTTAATGCTGTCATTGAGGTCATGCATCGAATGGCTAAGGGACGGCGATGAATGGAAAATGAGAACTGAACAAGAAAACTTTCCCCCAAAAAAAAAAACTTGAACGAGTCGGTTGAAGTCGAGCTGTGAAGGTCAGAAGGCGGTTGGGAATTTACCAAAAAAGTTGGGAACTGCATTCTCCAAACTGGGCAAAGTGACGTCTTGGCCAAAGTTAAAAGAAGCCGTTTAGGCAAATCACCAAGAGTCCAAGTGGATCTCATTAGTTGGAATGCTTGGCATATTTTTCAGTGCAAGTGCCAGAGTTAAACCAGTTGAAACCTTTGTTAATAGAATGAAAAAACTTACATTCCAGGGCAGAAAATGTAGCTAATTGCTAATTAGAAGAAGACAAATATTACAAAGTAATTAAATAAATATTTAACTAAGTCTCGGTAGGTAGGTAAATAAGAGTTAAGGTTTGATAATACCTATTTAATCTAGAAAATCAGAATGCTGTACTTAAACTTTCTGGTTTTTTCTTCAAGCTCTGCATTCTATTTTGAGCCCCTTATAGCATTCATTAGCCCTGCTAATTTGCATTTAATTTAATAAAAATACGACCTCTCCTCTCATAAATTTGTTGACTTCCGCTTAGGCTCAAGACACTTTCCCTGACTCTCTGCTTGTCTGCCTGCCTGCGCCTTTAATGAAGGCCATGGATAAATTTCCATTTGCCACAGTCGGAGTGGGATTTTTGCGCCTACAATTTACATAATTTATTAACGAGAGTTTGAGCGTCAACTTCCGAGCGGCAAACTGAGTCCGACCAGCCGGAGTGAGAGATCTCATGCATAATTAAACACGTAATTAACCATTATTATCAGCGTCTGATTTCAGTTAGATCCCGGTGAGCCCTTGTCCGACCTGTAATGAGTTTCAAAAGAACTCTGTGGCAAAGTTTTCCCCTCGTTCTCGGGCAATCAGCTCGGCCAGCACGCATTTTGATTTGTGCGAATAGCCAGGGCCAAGCTCCGACTGCCAAATTACACCGGCTAATGAACATTAATTAATTAGGGGCGTCTCGAGTGGCCCCGAGGTACGTGTCCCTCAGGCAGGTGCTAGGGAAAGTGAAAGTGAAACTGAAGCTGAAGGACAGGCCAACAGGTCAATTATGTCAGCTCGACTGGCATCCCCCGGGGCTCATCTTCCGGCTTCCGGATAGAAAGGGTACCTCTGGACGGGCTTAGTAATGGATGCCTGCAGTTAAAAACGATTTAATTGACCACCAAAGTGAAAATCATGAACGTAAATGCGAGTAGGAATTCCTGTCTGTTGAATTATGAATACTTTCAAATTATTCCGAACCCATTTATTGAATCGTTCTGTGCCGCTCAGATAATTATTGTTTTTGTGGCGCCGGGTGACTGCTAATTGGCGTATGTAAAATCCCATTTCGGTGGCTATTTATGTGGCCAACACGGCACCAATATTAGCTGACCAAAATCCAGCACCAATAATTGTGGCCGTTTCATGTAGCGCCAGTAATTAAATGCAAATCTGAAATGGAAAGCGCTTTAAAACGTTTGCCCGTAAATTTGGCAATGTTTTACCCGCCTTAAACAATTAAATATATTTTTCCGCTCGAGCTTATAACCCTCCCGCCCTGCCGCTCTTTGTTAATTTGCTCACATTTCAGCCGCATTTTTCACGGCTCTTGTTTCCAACTCCCCCATGGCGCCGCACATCAAAGGCTCACCTTTTCCAGCCCTTCGCCAGTCTATGCGCCCACGTCCTTCAGCCAACTGGCTCATAATTTCCACAATTAGCAGACGACAAGCTGGCTTGGAATTTACATTTGGTGTGAACAGCGGGAAAGGCAGGAAAACATTTAATTTAAAACAATTTCTGAGCAAATAAATCTCCATGACGGGTTGCTTGGTAAAAGAGTTGGTAAGACAGAGGAGGTATTTAGTCAAGTCTTTAGTTATAAATTAATAATGCAAATGTTTTAGTTATTAAGGACAATGCTGAAGAGAAAGTGTATGTGGTTTTCTCGAAGGATAATTCAAATGTTAATTATAAATTTAAAGAAAATACTGTCTTGCTACTTGCTAGCGTCTTGGAACTTTAGCTCTATCCCATTCTTTATTTCTTATTCTAATTTGTCTCTTTAAAAATAAATATATATTAAAAATAAGAATTTAATATTTAAAGTGTCCATATCATTTAATTTATTTTTCCATTTTTTTAATGTATTAATTTAAAGAGATATCTTTATCTTCCTGTAGGCCTTAGCTTAGCTTCTAAAACTTACACCAGGCCAAGGAATGCCACCTGTGCTGGTGGTAACATTTCACAATAGCCCCATAAATTCTCCACAATTTATAATTTCACACCTACAAGCGGGGGGACGGCCATAACGAGGTGAAAAAGAAATGGGCTAACTATTTGCCAATGTGCATGGGTCGGCTTGTCAGTGGCAGAAAATGACAAATGTTCGTTAGACAGGCAGGCCGGCAGGAAAGCCAGCGAAAAGAGCCTCCGACAGGACTTCCCCTAGGCCGCAGGACTATGTCTAGGGGGTGTCCCCTCTAATGACAAGCCGCCGTTTACAACGGTCTTTGCATGTTTGCTCAGTGTTAATCATAAATGGCCGGAACGCGGTGGGGGTTGAGGTTGTAGGACGAAGCCTAATAGGTTATGCCGAAATTCCGCTGGCCGCAGTTTCCCTGAATTTATGCTGACATCCTCGCATTGATCTCATTAGAAGGACTCCGCCGCCGTTTGAATGCAGCGGCAAGGCATGCTGATGCCCAGTTGGATATTAAAATCACCGTGAAACGGCAATTACCCGCGCACTTTTCCATTCTCGCACAACGAGCTGGAAATAAATTGTGGCAGCTATTTAGGCGTTCGAGCGGCGGCAACGCTAATGGAAAGCTTGTGAGCGCTTGATTTATGGCCAGGATGATGACAAAGCGGCATGCAACTATGCGGAGCTCGACGCAACGCTCTCTTCATGGAAAAGAATTTCATTAAATTGCCACAGGTTGTGCGCGAGAGCAGTAACTATGGGTTAAAAGTGAGTAGTGACAGATAGTTTAACTTTATGTAAGTGATGTTTCGCAGAATATTTGAGTCTTTTTAACCATTAGTTGAGTAGTGATTACTATTAAAAGTTTTAAATACATGTGCATGTCTGGGTATTTCCATAAAAGACTGATTGAATTTATTTATTTAAAAAATTTAACAACACAAACTTTGAGCGCTGATGAGTACATGAGTCCATGTCCGTGAGCCGCTTTAAAACCAGAATTTGCTGATCAACCTTTTGATGGGAAAAGCTCCCGCGTAAATTATATTTTTCACATTGCATCCCGGTTTTATCCACTTTTCATTTTTAATATTTAAGAAAAAAGAAGGTGTACTACTAATTTCTAACCCTTCTTCTTAGATGAAGTTTTTGCTGGTCTCGAACTTGACTTTGTGCTGGTGGAAGGCCTCTATCTTACCGAGAAAACCCATTGAGAAAAACCTCTTAGCTTCAACCAAAACCAATCAAATTCGCGATCTAATCAATCTAAAATCATTCCCAAAGAAGTGATATTTTTGGAGGGCTAATTCCGTTACTTTTTGAGACCAAATAAAACCGAGTCCAAATACAATTGTCGCTGTCTGCCTTCTGACACTTAATCAAATTGTGTTCCATGTCTCTCTCGCCCTTGGCTGCTGTTCTTTCACTTTTTATAATACCATTAGTTGGACCGAGTTTTAGTTTTCACCCGGCGTCATTTTTCATTCTCTCCTCTCGTTTTCCTTCTCGGTTTCCTCGTTTTCCCTTTGCGGCCTGCCGAAGACGCTCCAGAGATAAGCGGGCGGTTTTCCTTGTGGCCGCACGTTAGTGGCCGGCGAAAAGGAAACCTGAGGAGGCAGGCCGAGATGCCTGACTTTCCTCCAGCCGCACCCTTGACTACGGCTGTTACGGGTAATAGATCCCACGACGGGGCTTTCTCTTTTCAGATTGAAAAGAACGAGTTAATTGGCAAATGGACGGGATATAATGGAACTGCGATGGGACTTTTAAGTAACGCGAATTGGGGGATTTCGAGGTGACCAAAGGGCCAGCCACAAAAGCCATAATGGCCATAAATTGGTGACGATTCCGCAACCCATTCGAAAGACAACCGAAACCAATTTCAATTAGCAAGCTAACCGAATTGTCACAATTTTGACACCGAAATGCCAAAATGAACATAATCAGCTTAAATTGTTTTTTCGCTGAACATTTGCAGTTTTAAATTCTAGACAACATTATTGAAGCCAGCCTGGGCGCTCTCCATAATAATTTCAGCTGGTTTGTTACAGTTCATAACTAATAATTTAATATTTTATGCATGACTGGTAAAATAAACAGAAATTTTTATTATGCCCGCCCCGTTTTTGTTATCTTTTTGCCGGGTCTTGTGTTGTTTTGGGGCGGCAGCAGCCGCCTAACTTTGGTGGAAAAGTTTGCAACGGGGAAAAAAGGGAAAGAAACTGAGCAGAAAAGTTAATATTAACGAAAGGCGACGCATTTGGACTTAATATTTTTCCTCCTTCTACTTTTCCACACGCGGCCATTTTGACGCCGAACACGTAGACAGCTTTTCCTGCTTCGCTTTGTCCGGGAAAATCTTGTTAGGGGTACTTTTTGCTTTATTTGCATGCCGCCCCCGCCTCCGCCTCCGCCCCCACTTTCGCATCGCAAATCGTTTAGCCCTTAAGTATATTTTGTTGTGTAAATTTTCAATGCGCCTTGTCTGGCATACAAAAGCAGACAATTCCCGAGGAGGACAAAAGTATATCAAACAATTAGTTGTCAGCTGCAATTTATATGTCTTTGTTGGGGATTCGATACGAGAAATCATGTTTACTCCAAATTATGCCTCCGGCTGCGTTGGCAGCAAATAAATTTGAAGATATTTTATTGAGCCTCAAAGTGTTTTCTATTTGTATTGGCAACTTCTGTGTGACTTGGGCAAAAACTTTATAATTACTTAAACAAACATTGTCGGAGATTGTTTTGATGTCCTTCGGCTAATTGGCCTGGCAGGCTTTCTTCGAGGTCAGCTAGGACAATGAATGAGGCAGCTTTAAGTCCACAGGGTATTACAACTTCTGCTCCTTTATAGTTAATAATGAAATTAAATATTATTATGGCAAATATGTCAACCAACTCATTAAGAGAGAGAGACACACGGGGGCATGGATGATGGGGCTTAATGAGAAATGCAAATGACGAAATGATGGGAAAAGGATATTCAGCTACAAAGAAAGCCCCAGGGGGAGCGGGAGAAAAGAAAAGAAAGAAAGCATTAAGATAAAAAGTACAAAGTTGAGGATATTTTTACTCGTAAACAAAGTGCAGCTCAAGGATATGTGTGTGCTCCTCTCGAAACTTCTCCTCCGCTGCGCTCTGTCTGCGTGAAGATTTAATTATTCATCCGCCCTGTCTGCCCGCAAAGTGCAGTCAAGGAAGACGAACACCGAAGACACAGAGACCCCGACGCAGGCGCAGGCAAAGGGAAAACTTTTCCACGGGCTTCTCCATGGTCTGAAGTTGTTGTAAACAAAATATGGGGGCGTGACCGAGGTAGGCGGCAAGTGAAATGCATAAAAGTTTGGCCCAAGTGAAATTGGAAAGTGGAAGCACAACAAATATGAAATTTCAAGTTGTAATAAAATTAACTTTTGTTTTGGCATTCGCCAGCAAGAAGTGTCAACAGTTAATTGAAAAGCCGAAATTTGCTTCATTGCGGCATAAATTTAATTTGAATGGAAATTTATATGCGAAGGGATATATATCCCGTACAGGAAATCATTATCTCTAGGGATACAATATACTAAATTTATTGAAAATGAAAAAGAGAGTCATATTTAACTATTTTTCTTCTCTTTCATGTAATAAATATTTATTAAAATGTAATGATTCTTTTAAAGTCTTGTACATTTTATAATAATTTAAATACAAATTTATTTTTAATAAGAAAATAAATAAAACAACCTCTTTCCCACCTCTTACCTTCACGTCTGATACCTTTTAAGCTAAATTCTCCTCAACTTTGCAGCTAATCCCACAAGATCCCTCTGTCAGCTTTAAAGTGTCAACGACAATCGGCATCGCCTTTGCATTATCAGCTATCAGCACGTTCATCAAGCTGAGTATTTTTCTGCTCCCAGTTGTCTACTTTCCCAGCTTATACACGGGCGAGCGTGTAGACGGCACCCCAACACGCGCCACTCGCTGCTGCATTTTTATGTCCTTCACACATCATTCAGCAACAAATTGCTGCAGGCGAGGAATGCTCACATTGCTGCCGGGGCTGCTTGAAATCTATTTGAGGGACAAAAAACACACAAATGCGAACGGATAGGAGCTGTGGGTGGAGGCGTGGAATGTCAACAGCCAGCAAAAAGTGTCTCGAGACCAGGGAATCGTGACCAGGCTGCGTGTCCGTTGGAGTCAGCACGTGCCACCCGTTTTATTATCATGAGCTGCAAGCCCCGGCAACTTTTTATTATCCTTTGGCTCCTTGCGAGGCGACTTCAACACTTTCTGCCCACGACTGCCCCGGGGTCCGGCGACGCAGCTGAACTTGTGCCGTAAATATGACCTAATGGAGTTTAAAGTAGTCGCTCCGGCCTTGCCCGGCTGTCCGGTTTTAACGATCTGACCCACGGCCAGTCTCATCATCTACATTATCGTAAAAATCAGCTTTCGATATCTTCGCCTGGAGCCAAAACCATAAAAGGCAACTGCTTTTAGCACAAATTGGTAACGTGTTTCAAGTGCAGCTCATTTATTTTTCAGACTGCAACAAGGCTGTCTCTTCTGATGAGTTAGTAGTGAGCGAATATTAAGTGTTAATTCATTTAAGAAGGTTAAATGAAGTGTTTTTATCACCTAAATGCAGCAGGCCATGTTTTCGGTTGCTTCCTTGGCTTGCATCGCAATATCTTTTTTATTTGTCAGAGGCAGTTTTAAATTAAAACCTTGAAACAGCTGCAGAACTTAACATGTTGGCTTAAAGAACCATTTAAATATTTATTTTATTATTTTTAAATAATTTTATCAATGCCTCCATCAAAGCTTAACCAACCTCAAGCTCTTTAAAACCTAACAAGCACCTTATAACTTATCGTATTTTTTTTTAATAAAAACCATTTTCTGGCTAAGAAAACAAACTTATGAGTCTATATTTTGTATTGGCATGCGAATAACCACAAATAAATTGCAAAACAAAATTCAATTACTAAATGCAAATCCAAGGCGTCTTCCGTGCTCCTCCAGCCACGAAAAAAATATCCCAACAACCCTTCATATCTGTGTCAAAAAGCCGGAGCCAAAAGGCATTTGCCGTTTATTCAACATATTTTGTTTCGCATTTCTCTCGTATCGGGCCAAGTGCTGGGCGTGTCGTCGTCGCCTTATTTATATGTTTATATATACACTTCTGGAAATTATTGAAAAGAGTTCAAGAGGCCTTTGTGTGTGCAGGGAGTGGATGTAAGAACTTGGCACAGTCTGGCGGAAGCTCGTTCCTTGGCATCCTCTGCCATTCAATGCTCTTTTTTGGGAACAGGAAAAAAACAATTGGGCGCTCAGATTTGGCAATGCGAATACTCACATCGCGAAAGGCTTTTCCATTATAAATAATTCATTCATTCAATTTCGCCTTTAATTGCTCTGCAAAAGTCCTGTGAAATCTAACTCTCGTCATAAATCAATTTTAATGCATTTTCTCAACCGCAAAATCCCATAAAATACCGAAATTGAAGCAGAAAAAAAAAGAACTAAAAACTTTAAGCTCAGATTCCATGCATAGTTTATGGAAAAAAATTCCGCCTTAGTGAAAAAATGCAAAACATTTCCGAACTGTGCAGAAAAATCCAAACACAAAAAAAGAACCCAAAACAATTAAATGAATAGTTCAAATAAAGAAAAACTATTAAACTGAAATCAACATTTATATTCACTTTATGAATATTTACTATTCTTACTTACCTTACAAAGAGTTTTATAAAAAACAATTGTTTCCGTGAAAAATACAAGAAGTATTTTAATCAATTTAATATAATTTTATCTAATGGCACTTTAAGCTTTTTAATGCTCAGAAAAACTTTATTTCTTTAAAATATATTTAATCATGTAAATATTTTGAATTATTTTAAACTTTTTAATACAAATTTACCCAGCCATGCCATAGCACAGAAACCTCCTTGAGATACACACCTTTCCCACTCGATTTACCACAATCTCAATCAACTTTTTCGCGCTGAAAAAAACTTTTCCACTCTATCTTCAACACTTTCCGGGAGGTACTTTTTTTCGTTTTTTTTTTGTTTTGTAAATACACAGCTCATTCCTGGCAAGGCGTAAGCGTTTCCTTAACCCAAAACCAAACATGGCCCAGCCCTCGATGACGCTGAAGCTGGTTGTTGACCGCAAATAAACAACACCCACAACAAAAACTAACGGCAAACAACAGGCAGCAAACACCAGTGCTGTTTAAAAAACTTAATCCAGCCAGTTAAAAAGCCGGGCAGAAAAAAAACTAAATAAACGAAGGGAACTTCAGTTCGCTGAGTTGAGTTTTTCCGACAGCCGCTGGCCTCAATGCGCATTTCAATTGCTTTCGGACTCCCCTCATGCACCACTCGGTCCGAAAGTTTAAGTTAATCAAGTGCTAAATTAACTAAATTGCACCTATAGACAAAGGCAAAGAGAATGAAAGGAAAAAATCAAACAGTACAAATTGTATGCCTGTCGGTGGTTGCGTATACGCGATGCATTGAGTATACGCCATGTGGAACATCCGGTAGGTTGGTCTCGGATGAAAGACATTTTTATCGAATGGTTCTTAAATCTTATATTAAAAAAATTATTTTTTAAAAATCTGTACATGTTGTAAGCCTATCCTGGGTTGCGTATACTTAATGCATATGGCATTTATTAAGTATACGTCGTGGTGAACATCCGGTTTTTAAAATATATATCCCGTAACCTTAAAAAATATCTTGATCTCAAAAATGTCTTGAACTCAACCTCATTATAAACTAAAATCTTTTGTTTATCATATTAAATTCTCAGAATAACATCGATAAGATGTCTCTGGGGTAATCGACCTCTCAGTGTCCCCTCCAAATATCATTAAAACGAATGAATTTCCGCCCCGTTAACACCTCAGAGGTCAACAAAGCGTAACGGGCACCGACAATTGCGATAATTACTCGCCTGACCAGTTCCGGCTGCGAACGAGCAGCCATAACAACCGACTAAGAGCATAAACACCCAAGGAGCATGCTGCCTTCCCTCGTCCGAAAAGTTGTTTGCATTATTAGCTTGTCGAGATTGTGCTCGTTTCGCCTTGGAAAAGCTGAGAAGGAAAAGCTGAGGGAGTCGAGACGCTTGTCTTATCTAACGCAGAGGATTACCCTCCCCTTCTGCCGTGGCTTAGTGCGTGCCACTAATTATTACATAATGATTATGTTTCATTAGCCAATTCCGGCGCTAAAATGGGAAAACTTTGGCCATGTATATTTCATGGTCGTTTTCCAGCAGCGAAAAGAGGAGAGAACTTTAAGAAAACACTTTACGCGCTCTGGGGGGCAAAAAAAGTGCAAGTAATAGTTGGCCACAGCGCACTTCGCCCTCGGTCGCATTTTAATAACAACCTGTAAAATTTTATGAAACCCCGTAACAAAACGTACCTTGGCAATTGCATAAAAAATCACAGACGGACAGAAACCGAGAGCAAGTAATAAGAGAATCCTCGATGAAGATGAAGCAAAGTGCAAAAGCTGAACACGGAGAAAAAACTATATACATGTGGTTATAATAGATTGATTATATATGTTTTTATACATTTCAGAAAACATTTTCGGAAGCTATAAATATATTAAAAAAATTATTAAATTAATGGTTGATTATAAACACCCTTAGCTTTTTAGCAACAAAATTGTTTAGACAAAGCAGGATTTGCTAAGTGAAAAATATTCATTTTTCTCACTACTTATTGGTAATTTATCATTAAAGATTTAACCTTTCAAACTTATATAAATACCATTCCACTAACAAAAAAAATTCTCTCTATAAAAACCAACTTATCCCCTGTTTCCAGTGCAGACGCAAGTGCAAGTCATGGTGCACTTCGTGAGCAATTTTCGCTGCGCATTGAACTGCAAATAAAATGGCGAGCTGCACATAAATGTCACTAAATGCACACTCACTCACACCCGCGCACACACACACATGCATGCATGTCCCATAGAAAGCCTGACAAAATGGCGGACAAAAACAGGTGTCACATTGTTGTCGCTGACTGTTGCGCCGTTTCCTTGTTCTGGTTTTTATGTCATTTTAACATTTCCTAATGCACGTGGCATATTACGCGGCCACAAAAATAACAATGGCAGGGAGCCAGTCAGCCGTATCCTGTGGAAGAGACAAAACTTGCGAGCTGTGACAAAAACTAGGAAAAAGCCACAGTTATGACAGCTAAGAGCGAGGCGAGGCTGCGGCATTACGAAGCACTTGCATCACACACGAGGTCTTAACTAAGTTCCCACAGTTTTTATGGCTGACAGTGAGTGGCTGCTGGATGGATATTATTGAGCTGTTTGAAGATGACTAAGCACCACCACCAAAAAGGGAAGGAAGACACTAAGAAAGATTGAATTGAGCTGTAAAAATAGAAAACTTTCTGGCACAAGATCGTAAATAATTGGGTGACGGAATATTAGAGGACTGAAACAAGGCCGCACAGAATGTAAACTTCAGCCTGTTCGGGCCACTCAATTAAGCCAATAAATATTCTCCGAATGTCAACAAGTGGCAGGGAGGCAGGCAGAGCTGCCTGAATGCCTAACAAAATCCAATTTCGGGCCATAAGAATTGCACAAGCGACTAAATCGATGCCACACTCCAGCACACACACACAGACACACACATGCCTGCGTAATGCAATTTAAGTCAAATTTAATCAATGCGCAACACAAGCGCTCCGCCAAGGAACCCTTGACTCGAACCGCCTCCCAAACTTTAGCCATGTTTCCGAAACTACTATCGAATTGCAGTGGAGGACGCAGTGGAGGATCCAGAGCCAGGGAGGGGGAGTCAATAGAGTCAAAAGTTATGCTTCACTGCCGGCTGCAACCAATGAGTGAGTGAGCGGGGCTTCATTGTACTTGCAGCAGTAATCAAAAGTAGTTTGGCCCCCTTTTCGAGGGCGGAAACTAAACCCCAAAGCGTAGTTTAGCCTTGCCTTTACAGACTATTGAAACTTTCAGGCAAATATGTATTTGGGTAAATTTCTGATATGCCCTTCCCCTGACTCTCTTTTTTTTGGAATGCATTTGGAGATTGTTGGAAATCGCAAATCGAAGAGTTATTACAAGTGAGTCACTCTAAAGCGTTCAAGTTGTCGTAAAATTAACAAATTTAATGCAGTCCTAGTTAAACATTTACAGGCTTCTATTGATAGAATGTCACCTGCCTCAGTTAATTGCTGGCCAAGGTCTTAGGTATAATTACTTATCCTATTTTCCTTCCTAAACCTAAACCCTTGATTTTCTACTAGACATCTAAATATTTCGAATAGAAATTCCAGCCGAGTGTTGCTTGCATTTGCACATTTCACACTTATCCATCAACAGTTTCGGCCAGTAATAACATCGGTTAGGACACATAAACCATAACGTCATAACAAGCACTTGTAGCCCATCCACAGGCCGAAGCAATTAAAGCGAAATGCCGTCCACGCTCAAGGCTTCTCTATGTCAGGACCCGTCCATGGATTCACTTAACCCCCAATTCGCAGCATTTTGGGTGGCCTTTGCCTAGTGGTGAGCAGATTTATGACAAGATGACACAGAAACTATTTAAAAATAACCATTTAAATCAGAGTTAAGACTTAAAAAGTGTCTAGAAATATAGTTAAGAAGCTTAAGCATATTATTATCTGTAAAATTATAAATTATCAAAGAATAAGCAATAAATAATTAAATACAAAAATATTCCGTCTCTTATCATTATTATAATATTATTTAAAATATTGTCACAAGCTTAAGGAAATGCAAAAAAAAATCTGGTAAAGTCTAGTTTTTGAACAAAAAAGGAAATTTCAGAAAATTTGTAAACCCTTGCAGTTTGCCATAGGATCATGACTTCGAACCAAAAATCGATCATAACTCAGGCAAAAATATATTAATTTCAGTTCGGAATGCTTTAATAATATGTTTGTTTTTATAAAAATTAATAATAAATAAAATTGCTTGATATTTCGTTCGAAGTATGGACATGCCTACATTTTCATCTGCTTACGATCTTCATTTGTTTTATTATTTGTTATTTATCTTTTGCCAATATGCGAATCGTATATTTTCTTCCAAGATAAATTCAAATTTTTAAGGATACTTTATTATATATTTTATGCCATATCTCACGTTCCCATCTCTAGATCCCGACAGCCTCCAGGTCTGCGGACCTTCCTCCTATGTTCCCTTGTGCTGTGCTCGATATTGGTATGCACATTGACCGCAGACATTTGCATAGGCACAGGGCTCAAAACAGCAGTCAACTGGCGCTTATGTTTTGATAGCCATGTAATTTCCGCCCATAAACATGAGTGCTGCGAGGGAATGGCGTGGTGGACAGGAGGGCGGGGACAGATTTGGATCCAGTTAAGGGCAAAATGGTCAAGTGCAAAGTGTGTATAATGAAGCCTGGCCCCTAGGCCCCGAAACACTGATAGTTTAATGGGCTAAGCAGGTTACTTAGCACTAGTGTTGTTAACAATTTCGGTAGTTACAAGTTTAAATTGATTAAAGAGATTAAATTAAGAGAGAAATTTTATATATTGTTAACTATTTTACATGTGTAAATGAGCTTTGGCTACTTGGCAACCCCAAAGCTCGAACTGCAACCAATAAAAAACAGCTCACAAACCTCTTACCAATTTGTAAGCTTAATTTTGGTATAAAGCTCCTGACAAGTGTGTACCCACCCAGTAAAGGACTAACTTTATTTATGCCGCCTAAAGGTAACCCAAAACAGACACACCCCCGCCAGGACTTAATACCCAGTTGAGAGAATGAAAAGTTAGCGGCGACGGCTAAAGTCAAAACACCCATATATACAATATTTACAGCGCTATCAATGCCATTATCAGGCAACATAACTTTACACAAGCCAACACACTTAAGCGAAAAGTTATTAACATAAATTCTTGTACAAACACCGGGGAGGCGGTCTCGAACTCGAGACCGGGCTCAAACTCTTGCCCAGGTACAAAGAAAAAACTTTGCCACCGCAAAAGTCAAAAGTGTTGGGCAACAAGAGCCACCTTAGCCCCATCGCCGCCATCAACATCATCATCATCATCATCGTCGTCATCATCGAAAAAGTGGAGCATTTCTTTCCAGCCATTTAAACTTTGCCACGTTTGCCAGCGATCGTCTCGAGGCGAGTGCGAGAAAGCGCAGCTCGAGTATTTAGAAATTTATTTAAAAGTTCTACCCAGGGAGACCCTCACCCTTATTTTCACCCCCTCTGGCCCGCTCTTTTGGTTTTCCAACAGTTTTCCTTTCACTACGCCCAGTTACGCGCATAAATTGTGTTATGGAACTTTTCGCAGGGCTGTTGTTGCCGCCGGAATGTGTGAAAGAGCTGGAGAAATGGAGAAATGGAGAACTGGAGAAGCGGAGAAACGGAGAATGCCAGTGAAAGTTTCTTGCAGCAGGATCCGCTTGCCTTACTTCAAGTTTTATTTCAACAATAAGAATGTGTGTGTTGGGTGACCGCGATTGTGCACTCGGCCACAAAATGGCCAAGTAAATAATCGTTAGAGGAGAGCGGGCCAAAAAAAAGATGATTGAGGAAAGGGTTGACTTTGGAAAGTCTTTAATTAAAGTTAAGAATTAATATTTACTTATTTATTTTTAATATTTACTATGTATAAAGACATGTGATGTACTTTTAATTGAGGTGTTCTTTGGCTTAAGTGCAGGTTGTATTTTCAGTTAAAATAAATTAAAAAACGGATTATTTGGACATTATATAATGTACATAATGCTTTCATTTTCTATAAATTAAGTAGTATAAAATTTATAGAATATTGCTAATAATATCCCTAAGCTAAGGGTCGCTATTAAATATATTTCGCAAGACTGTTTAAATCCCAGATGTTCAGACAACCTACAGATAAGACCCATGCTAATCTCTCTCCATCTGGTGTTACTTCAAGAAATCCCCTTTTTAGGGAAAGTGTCAGCTCAGGACAATCCACAAAACCCCACACACTTCCCCCCAGCATCCCAGCTTAGTCGCATAAATTCCCCGGATATCGTTAACTTTCCATTTTTGCACAGGTCCCCCTGCATATAAGGATGCCACGGTTCTAATGCAAACGAAATGCGGCTGCACTTTCCTTTTCACATTATCTGGGCGCACCGTAACTCTCCGTTAAGTCGCCGCTGGCGAAATTCCGGAGCGTGAGCCCGGGAAATGAGGGCCAAAACTAGCTCATAACTTGGACCTATGCACGGAATTTGCGCACGCAAAAAGCTTGTAAACAAATACAATAAATTCGGAGCTTGGCGCCGCACACAAAACAGGTGTTAATCCTGCACTGCTGGAGCTTTTCTTCTACTTCCAGTACCACTTTTCCTTGCTCTCTCTCTTTGCTGCCTCCAGTTTTCCGCCGAATTTCACACAGAACAACAACTTAAAGCTGCCTGCGGAGTCCTGCCGGTGAGGATTCTTTTAGCCACAGAAAAAAAAGGAGGATAATCATAAAAAATTTGTTGCACATGGAAAACAATTGCACTCATTTGTAACACGTGCAAGAGAGAGAGAGAGAGTGTAGAGTGAGTGAGAGAGGCAACCGCAATTTGCATTTGTTTTTGGCTTCAAGTTGCCAGTTGCCGTTTGTCAGTTGTCCCGGCAACCAAGTTGCCATAGTGAAACAAGTGGAAATGCAGGACTAGGACACTAACGACTATTAGATACCCAGGGAAATTGTTTATTTAGGGCTAGGTATCTGATGGATGAGACAAGCGATGTTTGGGGGGTAGATACTGCTAACTGATGATATACCTTGGCTAATATAAAATACCATTTTACTAAATATTTCTTATTGAAAACCACACAAAGTTCAGATAATCCTAAGGCACTGGTCTCTTTCCTAAAAACATTTAAAATAATAAAAATAATTACAAATATTTTATGAAGATACCACCTTTGATATACCCTTCTACCCACCAGAAATAAAGGATACTGCATGCCAGAGAGAGCAGCCCAGGAAAGTGGAGATTGCAGGGGTTGCAGGGGCCTGCAGTTATTGTACTCCAAACAACTAGCATTACTATCCTTACACACACACAAGGTCTTGCAGTCGGTCTACCTCTGCGTCCTGGTTGCCATTTGGCTCTAATGCCGTTATTTAGTTTTAGCATACGAGCAGCTTTTAGAGGTTATCTCATTTCGGCCATTCTTTTGTGTTGTGTGCTCTGTTGCCGCCGGAAAAGTGAAATCGCATAGAAACAAAAACGAATCCCCGAAAAAAAAAAGAGTGGCAAATAAAACAGCAGCCGTAAAGGACGAGTAAAAGCTTAAAATGCAAAGCGCATTCAACGCAGAAAAATAAATGTATGTGTAAGCACACATGTGCAAATGCGTCAGTGTGTCCTGTGTGTTTTGAGCCCCTGCTGGCCGGCTTTTGGTTCCCGTGAGCGTGTATTGGTGCCGGTGAATTTGCCGTTACTTTGGCAACCGGGAAATGCCCAAGGCATTGCCAGGCTTAAAGTGGCCAGGTGAAAGCTTTCGTGGCTCTGATTGAGCCGTGTTACCGTTGCCGTTGCCCGTGGTGGATTTCCAATAAACTCTGATTGCAGCTTGCAGCTTGCCCCGGCATATTGTTATTGTTTTGACAGGAGAAAGCTAAAAGAAAACTACTATAAAATATATTTTATATTTAATTTTAATCAGCAACAAAGACTTAACAATATGAGTAACATAAGGGGTCATTGGGATAGATTTTTAGGTATTTTCCTAACAATAACTGTGAATCAATATATTTAAAATATGATCGACTATATACGAAAATTTTCTGCAAAAGAAAATACTTTCTTTTGAGTCCTTTTATAAAATTAAAAAATTAATTAA